>JAFEMH010003715.1:0-47500 GCA_022495995.1 Adenophora triphylla var. japonica
AACACAACACATCTTTCAGTTGTGCATTTGAAGTCTTCATCGTGATACAGCTCAAAGAATACAGTAACATATTATGCATAGAAAGATATGTAATTGCCGCTGCAAGTCGCACTGCCCGATTCATGTGAAAATGGTACGTGTCAGACCGGTGCTATCTGTCCTTTGCCCAAAAATTTAAGCTCCTATACCGCCAGGATAGAGGAGCTCCGCTGTGAATGGCCTGAGCAAAGGAATGAACAGATTTCAAACGACGGGAGTCATGTGTTCTGATTGGCTCATTCGTCGGTAATGATGTCGCTTGTAGTAAGGTTTATATGAATAAAAATAAACAGAAGTATTATTGTAGTATACTCTAACAACATGTATTATATTTCTTGCTTCAGATTAAATTACTGTAAGACCTCATACAAAGTAATCTAAAAATATATGGACTCAGGGAAAAGCAATGATGTAATCCTCTGATAAGTATTTGGGAATTGTTTTCATAAGACTGTATATCTATGAGTTGCAAAGAGTAATAAAATATTTTAAAGGTAAAGAATCCAAGAAGATGAATTTTGGATACATATTTACAACACATATAATTATACTTTTGACATTAGCTCGTGAGCGCCGAAAATGAGAAAAGGCACGGTAAGTCTCGGAAAGGCATAAATGAGGATAGTAGCCTTCCTCACTTAGCAAGCTATGTTAAATAAGAAAGTATCGACAACTAAAACGAATCATCGGCTTTGATTACCCATCTAGTGTCTCGGTATTAAACCTATGAATGGTCTTATAGCGATGATACAGAATGCCCAGTTTAATACCACGCCTCTTGGATATTTTAATGACATGTGAGAAAAGGTACTTTTTTTTTTTTTTTTTTCCATGGGTTGCCGATATAAAGCCATACCCCTCACAAGCATTGATGAAGCACGAATTCAATAGTTGGATTATCGCAGCATTATCTAGTTTCTTTAAGCTGAGTATCCTTGCCCTGCCATAGGAATACGAGTTGTATTAGCCACCTTCTCGCAAACATCGATTTAAATTAGTGCATTTTACATCATTGGCTCGATCATGATCACTCGATTTCAATTTTAACCATCTTGAAATATGCCAAGGACACAGTTCCACGTTCAAGGCCGAATGCTTAAAGCCTGCGACTTCTTTGATTTTCTTTGTTTTGTTGAACTCAATATTGAATGAACTCCACTTTAATTTTGATTCCCATTTGGCTCGTTCTTGGGACCATTCCCCCGATTCCGATTATGTCATATCGGCACCGAGTGTCTATCGGGCAGAGGTCCATTACCGATGACGAAGCAGCGCAGAGGCTACGTCGGTCGTTTCTTCAACGATTCCACAAGAACAGATAGGATTGAGTCCGGTTCATTGTTTTTGAGGATAGGAGTGGAGCACATCGCCCGTTCTACAATGCGCGAAATGCACGCCGAGAGACGCTCCCTCCTCGCCTTATGAAATGACGAGGAGGGGAATCCCTTCCCCGTCCTAAATCAGCCATGGACGAGGTTACTAACTTTGTCTCCTCGTCTTTATGCGTATGACGGGAAGAGAAGGAGAACCCTCCTCGTCTACTCAAATAGTTGACGCTTTGGAAGAAGCACAAATGGCCGCCCGGCCCGAAGAAAAGGAGGCCGAGGAAGAGGAGGCCAAGGATTAGGACAGAGACAAGAGAGGACCCCAAGAGCCGGGATCCCATGTTGGAAAAGCCGTACTCCAAATACGGGTAAACAAAGCCGAGTACAAAGCAACTTATATGGGCCATAATGGAGCTTAAGACGAAGAAGGAAGAGGACAACTTTTATTATAACCAAGACTTTGTCCATTTTTACTTCAAACAGCTTTCAACAGGGACTTCGTCTTCCTCGGATCCCTTCATCTCGTGAATTTTTGGACGATGTGAGGGCGGTGCCAGCCATGCTAGGAGCTAATGGTACCCGGGTTCTTGTCGCCTTCATTGTCCTTCCGCCGTAGCTTAGGTACGAGCCGACCATGGGAGCTTTTCGATATTTCTACAATGTTCAATTTGTCAAGGAGAGTGCTCCTCGTCATTAAGAGCGCATCCAAAAACCGAAGCCGCTCCTCCCTATGTCTAGCAAAGTTGCTACCGGGGATAGCCATAAGGGTTGAGAGCCGCCAAGGACGGGAGTTCCAATCTCCTTGTAAGGGTCCAACTTCATCCTTTCCCGTCCAACAATATGAATGGACCCGTGCCTTGATCAAACGCCTAGAAGAATTTGCCGAGGTGGGGGTCCTTGATTGGTCAGTGATTGAGTCCTCGGACCATTATTACATTCAGCAAGTAGATCTCAAGTAAGGACTCCAGGAAAGAGTTAAATACTACAGAAAAATAAGCATTTAAAAGGTACCAAGTAAAAAGAGATAAATGTTTATATCCAACTATGTCGATTGCTTTCAAACACCGGTCCCGGACGTTCCGCCCCGCACGTAATGCAATCCTCATGAAATAACACAGGTCTGGTGAATTGTCCACTATTAAAGCATCTCCCCCTCTTTACGGTGACAAGGGGAGATACCCCATCCTTCTTCCCGCATCGAAACCCGCCTGAATATAATAATGGTCTGAGGATTCAACCACTGACCAATCAAGGACCCCCACCTCGGCAAATTCTTCTAGGCGTTTGATCAAGGCCTGGGTCCATTCATATTGTTGGACGGGAAAGGATGAAGTTGGACCCTTACAAGGAGATTGGAACTCCCATCCTTGGCGGCTCTCAACCCTTATAACATGGCTATCCCAGCCGGCAACTTTGGAAGACATAGGGAGGAGCAGCGGGCCGGTTTTGGATGCGCTCTTAATGACGAGGAGCCAACTCTCCTTGACAAATTGAACATTGTAGAAATATCGAAAAGCTCCCATGGTCGGCTCGTATCCTAAGCTACGGCAGAGGACAATGAAGCTGACAAGAACCCGGGTACCATTAGCTCCTAGCATGGCTGGCACCGCCCTCACATCGTCCAAAAATTCACAGATGAAGAGATCCAAGGGAAGACGAAGTCCCTGTTGAAACTGTTTGAAGTAAAAATGGATAAAGTCTTGGTTATAATAAAAGTTGTCCTCTTCCTTCTTCGTCTTAAGCTCCATATGGCCTATATAAGTTAGCCTGTACTCAGCTTTGTTTACCCCGTATTTGGAGTACAGCTTTTCCAACATGGGATCCCCGGCTCTAGGGGTCCTCTCTTGTCTCTGTCCTAATCCTTAGCCTCCTCTTCCTCGGTCTCCTTTTCTTCGGGCCAGGCGGCCATCAGTTTGTGCTTCTTCCATGAAAGCGTCAACTATTTGAGTAGACGAGGAGGGTTCTCCTTCTCTTCCCGTCATATCTGCATAAAGACGAGGAGACAAAGTTAGTAACCTCGTCCATGACTGATTTAGGACGGGGAAGGGAGATTCCCCTCCTCGTCATTTCATAAGGCCGAGGAGGGAGCCGTACCTCTCAGGTGCTCACGCATTTCGCGATCAGAGACCGGGTAGAACAGTTCGATGTGCTCCATCATCTCAGCCCTATCCTCAAAAACTATAATGTTGGGTGAACCAGACTCAATCCTATCTATTCTTGTGGAATCAGGGTATTGGAGGAATAGGCGAGTTCGACCATAACCTCTCAACTGCTTGCTTACATCATCCAGGGTGAGCATCAACCATGGACCTCTCTCTACGATAGACCCTCAGATTGCCAGTATGATATCCATAACGGAATCGGGGGGAATGGTCCCAAGAACGAGCCATTTCTAAGGGGAATCAAAAATGAAAGGGGGAGTTCATTCAATATTCAAGAAAGTTCATACAAAATACAAAGAAAATCAAAGGTTTGAAGTTTTGAGAATTTATGAAGAAAAGCTTCATTCTTTAACAATGGTGGTTCGCCTGTTCTTGGCATATTCAAGATTCTTCCCAACAAACCCTAGGAAGCTGGAAATCAGAATCAAAATGCACAAAAGGGAAGAAATTTCATACCTGAGTTTGAAGAGATTGATGAAATCACAACAGGATGCTACTTCGTCGGAAAAAACGAGTTCGCCGGAAACTGGGAATGAAGAACCTGTGTCGCCGGAGAATTTTCTTGCTATTCTCTCTCAAATATTTGGGGTTCGTAAAGATTGAAATAACAAGGGTTTTAGTTTTTATACTCCCTTAATCGGGTCAAACCCATGGGTAAAGCTAAATCCCGGGTCTGGCGCCCCAAGAATTAAATGCGAAATGACGGTTTCGAGGCGTGACAAGACTGGGGGGCCCCAGAATGGCAACCGTCAGTTATACGAAGCGACGCCGAGGGCACGTGTCAAACCCGTTCGTATTCCATATGACGAGGACGAGGTGACTTTCTACTCGTCCTAATCCGAGCCAGAAAGTCGGGGGCCACTGAACAGTATAAACCGAGATACGAACATGGGTTTGCTCAAGCTGGGCCTAATTGAATTGGGCCATGAATATTATCTAAATAACCAAGTATCAGGGCCGAGTAAGGTCTTCCTTGAATGACGAGGAACGTTTATCTCGGCCTTATGTCAACATGCTTGGGCCGTTATGCCGCAGGTGACGAGGAAAGAAAAGTTCTTACCTCGGCATTTCATCACCATGACGAGGAAACAAAATCATTTACCCCGGCATATCTCCGTGTCGGCTAATCTACAAATGACGAGGAAGCAGAATCATTTACCTCGGTCTATTTGCCAAAGCCGAGGTAGGACATTCATGTTCCTCGGCGTTCCGGCTAGCAGAATATACAGTCCTTATACAACAAGGATTACACATTCATGATTCAATCAGGATTGTAACCAACTACACCAATTCAAGTCAAACAAGGACTCTTTAACAGATATAATTCTCTTAGGATTACATCTTATTATCTCTTACAAGTTTACTTCAACATGGATTCTATCAATCCGTCCCTATAAATACAAGCCCCATGGCTCATTATTTGGTACGTTACTTTTTACATTGGGAAAACTCTGTCCATTTGTTTTCTCATATACAAACCGTGAACTTACTCTCACGCCGGAGGGCCTTTAGCCGGATCCGCCCCGGCTTAGTTTACGTGTTTTCTCTTATTTTCAGGCCTTGCAATCACCGGAGCAATCATCGCTTGGATTTGGGCTGATTTGACGATTTTGGCATCATCAAAAAGTATATGTTATATGTGTTGTAAAAATATGTATCAAAATATACATCTTCTTAGATGTTGCTGCAACTTCTTAAAAAATATTTTATTACATTTCTTTGCAACATGTTCTTATAAAACATTATTAAATGAAAAATAATTCCAAAAATACTGTTGTAGTAGAGATTTTGATACATCAAAAATCTGTTTCTTATGAACCTCCATATATTTTTTAGTTACTTTGGATAAAATTTGAATAATAATTTCGAAGTAATTTAATTAGCTTAATGAAAATATAATAAATGTTTTTGATTCATAATTATAAAACTATCAATAATACTATAATTTTTTATTTTTTATTAAAATAATTATATTAACGAAAAATTACTATCCAAAAGGGGCTTGGACCATAGACCCCCTCAGCCAAATGAAAAACTCATAAAAATCCATGACATATTGAAAAATCCATGGAAACCCATATTGAAAAATCCATGGAAACCCATTGCTGCTCAAAAGACAAGATTACTCCTATCAATTCCCTCCTATACAGAGGCGGACGCAGGAAATTAAGGAAGGGGGCAAAGATTTTTTGGAGCAAAGGATTGAAGATGGGGTTCGGGGGCAGGGCTTTCAATTTTATTTTATTTTTTGGCTATTTTTTTCACATGCAATACAACTTTAGTGCGACTAAAATAATCTAAGCAGCAAGCTAACTACATACCTTTTTTTTATGCATAATGCCATAAAATTACCTATATTGCTGAACCAATCATCTGAATGAGACGATCAAACACACTAGTCCTTTTTGCTTCAAAAGATTTCCAATGGAGATGGTATTTATATATTGTAAATGATGCAACCATTCAACCTCTACTATCGGTAGTGACATTTCCGTCGTTCCGTCTTGAGTCGCAGATACAATCCTTTAATTTTCTCTTTTTGCTATTCTAATTCTATTGGTTGAAGGTTTTATTTATACTATGTACCAAAACGACGTTGTTTAGTGTATAAAAAAAAAGAAAAAGGTGCAGGCGGCCCTGCTTGGCCCTATGTATGTCCGCCAATGCTCCTATACCTAAGATATAATACTAGAATTACTCTTATACCTAAGGTATAAGAGTAATTTATTTTTCATTATTTTTATATTTTCTTAAAAAATAAATTTAAATATATTTATTAAAAATCAAAAACAAATTTCACATTTCTCAGCCAGATTTGTTATCGGAAATGAAGAAAAAATCGGATTTGTGAGCAATGGATCGATTAAAGGAGAACATATAAAGCCGGAGATTTTGAGGCGCACAGGGAGAGAAGACGAACGAACCAACGAACGAAGGACATATGAATATTTGAACAGATCTGGCCATGTCTAACTGAGAGGGAGGACGTAAGTAGGTTGGACGGGGGAGGGAGGAGGTCGGATGTGTCCAGAGTGGTGGTTGGAGAATGTTGGGCGAAGGAGTTTTCGACGACGTTGGCCGGAGATAATCTGTCGAGAATTGTTATTCACCCCCGCAACATTACTGAATACCCACATAATGAAATTATTACAAAATGCCATAATTAAAATGACCATATTAACCCTTCACTTAATTTCCCCCCAAAATCAGTCATTGAAAAATTGAAGCCCTATCACGTCCCTCTTTTTTAGCGCCACATCCCTTCGTCGGCCAAACTTCTTCTCTGGTGACCATCTACCAGTGCCCTTCTTCTCCTTCCTAAAATCTCGCCGAAAAATAGTCATTTCTGTCAATTTCCTCCCTGTAACTGTTGCCAACCATTGCACTTCCCCTCCGTCCTTATCACCACACATACACCATCTCTGGTCTAGCCTCTTTCACATCCCCCTCCATAAGCGCATACCTACTAGTTAATCTGCCACCATCACAACCCCCTCTCTTCCGCTGCTCAATCTTTGACCGTCGATCGTCGGCCTCTGTTCTCATCCTCTTTTGAATTGCATCATGCCACAAGTTCTCACAACTCCGGCGAAGATGAAGATTGGCTTGGTCGACTTTGACCGAACAAACAAAAAGCCCTCGAATTTACATTGTCAGTTGCTATCTGTTCTTTATATAGTTCATATGGGTCTCTTCTTGTATGCACCATATATAATAAACCAATGTTACAAAGGCTGTGTTAGGATCGCTCACCCATACAAGAAATCCGCAACAAGAGAAATCAAACAACACATAATACGAAATAAAGACAAAACGCACAATATTTCGTGGTTCGGCTAAAAGCCTATTCCACCCAAAATATAACTTCTATATATTTCTTGATATTACAAGAATGGAGACACCCTCTCTCTCAACACTCTTGAATATGCTCACCAATCGTGCGTACAATTTCTCTCTCTAAATTGTAAACATATGCTAACTCTCTCAAGTTCTCTCCAATTCTCTCAAGTTCTCTCAAAACCCTAACTAGTGAAGCCTATTTATATAGGGGGGGCACACTCACTTTTCCCCTTTCATAACCGATATGGGATTACTATTCCTTCTCCTAACCAATATGGGATAAGTAATCTTTTCCTACTCATAATAGAATTTAGGCAATATTGGTCAAATTCCTAACAAATCTCCCCTTGACCAAAATTCCCTAAAATCACATCAACTCCAGAGAAGCGAACTCTTTTCCCAATCTTCTTCTCCTTTTTGTCATCACAAAAGGATCTTCCACGAAAGGATTGCCCCACCAAATAGCAAATATTCCTTGCACCTTTTCTCCCTTGAAGAATCAAGCGCTTCCTTTGTATATGTTGCACGTCTGTCTTCTTCCAACATATCGATACCCACGAGATGTCAAAACTCTTAGTGAAAGCAAATTCGCAGTCGCACCAGGAACATAATTTACATTCAAAACGATTTTCACAGTCCCATCATGAAGCTTGAAACGTACACTCCCAACACCTTCAATCTTCAATTTCTGCTCATTACCAACTTTGATTTCTCCAAAATTTCCCTCTGTTCGCAAAGTGTCAAACATAGCTTGATTCTTACAAATATGCACTGAAGCAGCTGAATCGAGCACCCATTCAGACTTTTTCTCCTCAATCACATCATCAGCAGCTATAGTTTCTGTCAAAAGAAAATCTCCATTATCACTACCACTATCAATCGTGTTAACGTTCTCTTCGTCAACCTTTTTCTTTCCTTTCACACCACGTAAAATTTTCAAATCATCACGAAATTGTGGGCAACGCATCTGCATATGACCAGTCTCTCCACAATAGAAGCACTCAATCTTACTCATATCTCTATCTCCCCTAGATTGAGACCTTCTTCTTCCTTTTGAGCCACCACGATTATAATTTCTCCCTCCTTCAGAACCCTCCTCAACTAGTACTCTGTCACCATTGGAAAAGCTATCACTCCTCGTCATTCTTTCATTATCCCTCAACGCCTTAACCACATCATCAAGTGTTAAAGTAGTCCTACCTGTCAACATCGTCTGCACAAAAGGCTTGTAGGACTTAGGTAATGAAGCCAACAATAACAAAGCTTGCTCCTCATCTTTAATTGTCTCATCAACATTAGACAATCGACATACTAGTAGACCGAAAGAATTAATATGGTCATGCAAATTACCCCCTTCATCAAACTTCAAACAATATAAATCCATCTTTAAGAACAAGCGATTAGTCAATGATTTAGACGCATAAATACTAGCAAGTTTCTCCCAAATATCCCTCGGTGTTTTCTCCTTCAAAACACTATATTTAATTTCAGGAGCAAGTGCTAACCTTATCGTACTCGAAGCCCTCTTCTGAATTTTAGCCCAATTCACGTCTTTTATCTCATCCGGCTTGTTCTCTTCCAAAGCTTCATCAAGTCCTTGTTGAACCAACACATCTTGGTTTGTCATCTGCCACACCGTGAAATCCATATTCCCATCGAAGGTCGGGACTTGATACTTCGATATCCCAATATCCATATTCCTCAAAATATGAATTTCTTCAAACTGCTGCTGCTGTCCGGATACAATTCCCGATGCCTGGGACCTTAAAATCCAATCTCCACCGTTCAGATTTAAGATCTATAAGTCCCGAAGCTACTCACTAAAAATCAGCCCGATCCAACGGTAAACAAACGCTCTACATCAATTTTCCCACCGCTGCACTGAAAAAAACGAATCAGAAACTGCAATTTCTTTCTTCAATATTTTGCTCTCTTTTCTTGATGCGAATTCTTCTATTCAACCAAAGCTCTGATACCACTTGTTAGGATCGCTTACCCATACAAGAAATTCGCAAGATAAATCAAACAATACACAATACGAAATAAAGACAAAACACACAATATTTCGTGGTTCGGCTAAAAGCAAATTCCACCCAAAATATAACTTCTATATATTTCTTGATATTGTTGGGTTTTTTGTCCCTTCTAGTTGATTAAAACCCATCTTTATTTTTATGTTTCTTAGTTTATTTTGGCCCAAACTCTTGGCCCACTTATAGGCCTTTTAGGGTACTTATTAGAGTCATTAGTTGAATTAATTTGGCTGGAACTGAGAGTAGCAGCCGTGAAAACAGTAGCAAAAACGGATTTCCCGAGTGCAATATTCTCTTCAGCGCAGCAGTTTTCTTTTCACGATTCCCGCTTCGTTTGTGGTCCGATCGGGGTGATTTTTTCGCCTGGTTCTTCGTAAGAGATAGAGCTTCGATCCTACTGGCTTTGATCGAGTTTCTCAGATCTCTAGACAGGTAATTTTCTGGTTCGAATTTATTGCAGATTGTGGAGTTTTTGTTGGACTGTTTTTGCTGTTTTGGTTTAGATCAAGTTTATTGTTCTTGATCATTATTTGGGTTGTGCTCTCTTGTACAGAACCAATATTTAGTAGTAGTGGATTTTTCTGGACTTGGTCCTGTGGTTTTTACTTCTCGATTTGAGAAGGTTTTCCACGTTAAAATTCTTGGTGTCGTTTTTCGTTGGTTGGTGATTGTCTATCCATATTGCTTTGGTTATTATTTCTGCGATATTAGTATTTTCTGCTCCTAACAGGTTCACATAAGTAGAGAAAGTTTATTCCGCATCGTTACTTTCTCATCAAAGTGATATTAGAGCCTGGTTTTGTGGTTTATTGACTTGTGTTGAACGATGGAGGTTAATACTAGTAGAATGATTAATTTGAATGGTTCAAATTATCAGTTGCGGAAATCGAAGATGGAGGATCTTCTTTATGTGAAGGGATTTCACCAACCAGATTTTTATTCATGCCACCTCCCATTTAGATTTCTTTACATCCTACACACCCGGTGAGTATGGGTCTGTTAAGATGGGAAACGGTAATTTGGCAAAAATTGTTGGAATTGGTAATGTTTGCCTTGAAACGGAAGTTGGCATGAAACTAGTTCTCAGGGATGTGAGGCATGTTTCGGATCTTCGTCTGAATTTGTTATCTGCAGGTAGACTCGATGATGATGGTTTTTGCAATACTTTCAGTTGTGGGCAATGAAGCTTACCAGAGGTTTTATGGTTGTGGCAAAAGGTAAGAAGCACTCTACCTTATATTCCATGCAGGCAAAAGTATGCAAAGACAGTATTAATGTTGCAGAGTCCGAGATTGCTGTTGAGCTTTAGCATAAGCGACTTAGCCATATGAGTGAAAAGGGAATGGAAAAATTGGCTAAAAAGAATTTTCTTTCTGGGGTGAAAAATACGCAGTTGAAGAGACGTTCTCATTGCTTGGCAGGTAAACAGAACAGAGTTTCTTTTAAGAGTCGCCCTCCTTCTAGAAAGCATAATTTACTTGATCTTGTATACTATGATGTGTGTGGTCTGATGAAAACTAGAATACTTGGTGGTTCTCTTTATTTTGTGACTTTCATTGATGATCACTCTAGAAAGTTGTGGGTTTATACCTTAAGTACTAAAGATCAAGTGTTTGATGTGTTTAAAGAATTTCATGCTTCTGTTGAGAGAGAAACAGGGAGAAAGCTTAAATGTATCCGCACAGATAATGGGGGTGAGTATTTAGGTCCGTTCCATAGATACTGCAAGCAGCAGGGTATTCGGCATCAAAAGACACCTCCGAAGACACCGCAGTTGAATGGTATTGCAGAAAGAATGAACAGGACACTAGTGGAAAGGGTCAGGTGTTTACTTTCTCATGCAGGGCTTCCAAGAACTTTTTGGGGTGAGGCTTTGAGTACAGTTGTTCATGTACTGAATAAGTCACCTTGTGTTCCGCTGAATTTTGAAGTACCAGAAAAGGTTTGGACAGGTAAAGATGTATCGTATGATCATTTGCGTGTTTTTGGGTGTAAGGCATTTGTGCATATACCTAAGGATGAACGGTCTAAACTTGATATGAAGACACGACAGTGCATTTTTGTGGGCTATGGTTTTGATGATTTTGGCTACAAGCTTTATGATCCGATTGCAAAGAAGATTATTAGAAGCAGGGATGTAGTTTTATGGAAGATCATACTATAGCAGACATTGATAAAGCAGAGGTGTCACATGACAGCGGTGATTTAATTGATTGGGATCCGGTTCCTTTGGAAGCAGTACCGGAGCGGGTTGAGAATGATTTTCATGATCATATACAGGATACAGATGAAGCAGAGACTCCTATGCAGATTGATGATGATCAGCCGCAGCAGCCAGAGCCGTACCAGCCAATTGATGTCCCTCCTGCAGCTGCAGCTATTCCTCCTAGAAGGTCTAACAGAGATCGATAGCCTTCTAGCAGGTATCCTGTTACTGATTATGTGTTATTGACTGATGGGGGAGAACCTGAGTGTTATCAGGAGGCTATAGCACATGGGGACAAGGATAAATGGGAGAATGCCATGCAAGAAGAGATGAAATCTTTGCATGACAATCATACTTTTGAGCTAGTGAAGCTACCTAAGGGTAAGAGAGCACTCAAGAACAAATGGGTATACAGGTTGAAGACTGAAGAAAATAGTTCGCATCCAAGGTACAAGGCAAGATTGGTTGTGAAGGGTTTCAGTTAGAAAGAAGGAGTAGATTTTGGGGAAATTTTTTCACCTGTTGTGAAGATGTCATCTATTCGAGTTGTTCTTGGTTTAGCTGCTAGCATGGACTTGGAGATTGAGCAGTTGGACGTTAAGACCGCTTTTCTACATGGAGATTTAGAGGAAGAAATTTTCATGGAGCAGCCAGAGGGTTTTGAGGTAAAGCTGAAAAGAAAACCTAGTCTGCAAGTTGAAGAAAAGCTTATATGGGTTGAAACAGGCTCCAAGACAGTGGTACAAGAAGTTCGAGTTATTCATGGGGACGCACAAATATACCAGGACAGCTTCTGACCCTTGTGTTTTTGTTAAGAAATTTCCTGATAATGATTTTATAATTTTACTGTTATATGTTGATGACATGTTGCTTGTTGGTCAGGATATCAAGAAAATTGACAAGTTAAAGAAGGATCTTAATAAGTCTTTTGCCATGAAGGATTTGGGTCCAGCAAAACAAATCCTTGGCATGAGAATTAGCCGGGATAGAAAGGAAAAGAAGCTGTGGTTATCTCAAGAGAGATATATTGAGAAAGTGCTTGAAAGGTTCAAGATGGACAAGGCCAAGCCCGTTGGTACTCCGCTTGCTAGTCACTTCAAGTTGAATTCAGAGCAGTGTCCCTCAAGTGATAAACAGAAACGGGAAATGGAACGGGTTCCGTATGCTTCAGCAGTTGGTAGTTTGATGTATGCAATGGTATGTACAAGGCCAGATTTAGCTCATGCAGTTGGTATTGTTAGCCGGTATCTCACTAATCCTGGTAGAGAACATTGGGCAGCAGTAAAGTGGATTTTCAGGTATCTTAGAGGCACTTTCAAGTTGTGTATTTGTTATGGAGATGGCAAGCCAGTTTTAGAAGCTTTCACAGATTCAGATATGGCTCGTGATTCAGATACAAGGAAGTCTATATCGGGGTACTTGGTCACATTTGCAGGGGGAGCAGTGGCATGGCAGTCAAGGTTGCAGAAGTGTGTTTCACTATCTACTACGGAAGCATAGTTTATTGCAACAACGGAAGCTTCGAAAGAGATGTTGTGGATGAAGCGGTTTACTCAAAAAATTGGGTGTATGCAAGAGAGGTATGTGGTATTTTGTGATAGTCAAAGTGCTATTCACCTTGCTAAAAATTCTAGCTTTCATTCAAAGTCGAAGCATATTGATGTTCGGTATCATTGGATTCGTGATACTCTGGAATCGAAGTTGCTACACCTTGAAAAGGTTCATACGGACTGGAATGGGTCAGACATGATGACTAAGAGTTTTTCGAAGAAGAAGCATGATACCTGCTGCGAGATCGCAGGTATGATGGGGTTCTCAATATAATCAACATTGTCGGGAGGGGGGGTTTGTTGGGTTTTTTGTCCCCCCTAGTTGATTAAAACCCATCTGTATTTTTATGTTTCTTAGTTTATTTTGGCCCAAACTCTTGGCCCACTTATAGGCCTTTTAGGGTACTTATTAGAGTCATTATTTGAATTAATTTGGCTGGAACTGAGTGTAGCAGCCGTGAAAACAGTAGCAAAAACGGATTTCCCGAGTGCAATATTCTCTTCAGCGCAGCAGTTTTCTTTTCACGATTCCCGCTTCGTTTGTGGTCCGATCGGGGTGATTTTTTCGCCTAGTTCTTCGTAAGAGATAGAGCTTCGATCCTACTGGCTTTGATCGAGTTTTTCAGATCTCAAGATAGGTGATTTTCTGGTTCGAATTTGCTGCAGATTGTGGAGTTTTTGTTGGACTGTTTTTGCTGTTTTGGTTTAGATCAAGTTTATTGTTCTTGATCATTATTTGGGTTGTGCTCTCTTGTACAGAACCAATATTTAGTAGTAGTGGATTTTTCTGGACTTGGTCCTGTGGTTTTTACTTCTCGATTTGAGAAGGTTTTCCACGTTAAAATTCTTGGTGTCGTTTTTCGTTGGTTGGTGATTGTCTATCCATATTGCTTTGGTTATTATTTCTGCGATATTAGTATTTCCTGCTCCTAACAGGTTCACATAAGTAGAGAAAGTTTATTCCGCATCGTTACTTTCTCATCAAAGTGGTATTAGAGCCTGATTTTGTGGTTTATTGACTTGTGTTGAACGATGGAGGTTAATACTAGTAGAATGATTAATTTGAATGGTTCAAATTATCAGTTGCGGATATCGAAGATGGAGGATCTTCTTTATGTGAAGGAATTTCACCAACCAGTTTTTTATTCATGCCACCTCCCATTTAGATTTCTTTACATCCTACACACCCGGTGAGTATGGGTCTGTTAAGATGGAAAACGGTAATTTGGCAAAAATTGTTGGAATTGGTAATGTTTGCCTTGAAACGGAAGTTGGCATGAAACTAGTTCTCAGGGATGTGAGGCATGATTCGGATCTTCGTCTGAATTTGTTATCTGCAGGTAGACTCGATGATGATGGTTTTTGCAATACTTTCAGTTGTGGGCAATGAAGCTTACCAGAGGTTCTATGGTTGTGGCAAAAGGTAAGAAGCACTCTAACAGGTTCACATAAGTAGAGAAAGTTTATTCCGCATCGTTACTTTCTCATCAGATATTACAAGAATGGAGACACCCTCTCTCTCAACACTCTTGAATATCCTCACCAATCGCATACAAGCGTATAATTTTTCTCTCTAAATTGTAAGCCTATGCTAACTCTCTCAAGTTCTCTCCAATTCTCTCAAGTTCTCTCAAAACCCTAACTAGTGAATCATATTTATATAGGGGAGGCACACCCACTTTTCCCCTTTTCTAATCGATATGAAATTACTATTCCTTCTCCTAACCAATATGAGATAAGTAATATTTTCCTACTCATAATAGAATTTAGGCAATATTGATCAAATTCCTAACAGGCTGGACTCACATTGAGTCGTACACACTCTGAAGCTTCAGCTTTGTAAAATCTCTTAATTCACTTCGTCTCTAAAGGACATGTTGGTCAGAGAATATGATGAGTTGATGGAAAAAAATGAAAATTGGTCAGAGAAGATGAAGATTGAGTTTGTGGGTGTGTTTTGATAATTTAGGTGGATAATTATTTAAGAGTTTTAAATGATAAAATAAGAATAGTGGTGGTGTGTCTAATGTTGAGCGTTTAATTTTGAGGTAAACATAGTAGTACAGGCATTCAGTAATGTTGCGGGGGTGAATAACAATTATCTAATCTGTCGATTGTATATAGAGAGAGTACTGACGTTGGGAGTTGAGAGAGAAAGTGTGTTTGAATGAGATCAGGGGAGGAAGGTTAGGGTTTAATGTGAGTGTGTGGGACATTTTTGGATATTTAGAAAATATATTTAACCAGATTAAATTAAAGGGATTTTGAATGGATATGAAATTTTGATTTGAGTAAAAGGTTGTATTTATGAAAAATGATTTAGAATGAGGGGGACATGTGAAATTTAAACCAACCAAGGTTTATTTAACATAACAAAAATAAAAGTAGCAAGACACATTTTCAGACCATTACAATGTATACTGAACCTTATAGGAATATTTGACATGTAACCTTGACTTGAGCCAACTTGACCATTTTAATTCGGATTCCTCCTTTTCTTTCTTGTGTACAAGATATTCAGATATTCTATTTTTGTTGTAGGAAATATTCAAGAATTATCGCGGGTCCCACTTGCTACATATTCTTGGCTATTATAGGCAAAGTGATGCAATTGAGATCCCCACCAAACACGTTTAGGTTCTCGAATAAATTGCAAAGTTGAATTCTCTTTTTTCCAAGAAAAAAAAAGTGTCGAAACTGAAATTTCCTTCGTATTGCTGCTAAAAAAGAAATAACTTTTCTAATTTTAAGGGTACAAAAATATAAACTTTCAAAAAACATACTAAAATAAAGAACGAACCATTTATTTGTTTGCCAGTGAAATTTATAATTCTTTCCACCGAATACTATTCTTTTTTACATATATATCCTACAAAGAGTAAAAATTAAGTAACAGAAAAAAGGAAGAAAAAGAAAACCAATAATAAGAAATTAATGAGAGTGAAGTGGGGTTGACGCTGACGCCGTCAAGTCACCTAAACATTAGATCATCATCATACATCGACATTACAGGCCTGCACCAACTGATACTTAACGGCAGGTCCACCGGCCAACCCATTATTCCTGTTACCAACGGATATAAACGCCGGACAATTAACGTTCAAGTGATACCTACCGGATATGAAGGTGCCAACCTTCCATCTCACCCGTCCGTACACCCGTAAATTGATCAAAACCGTCCCTGCCATCTGATCCTCACCCAAACCAACGGCCAGATATGGGGCCACGGGGACTGAAGTGCCGTAGAGAAACGGTGACCATACCGTGACATCCTTGTGACCCTGGTAGGAGGTAGGTAGTTGAGTTGGCAGAGTGATTTGCTGGCCTCGGTAAGTAGCGTAGAGATCAAGCTTGTCATAGTAGATTCCGATACGGGCGTTTGGGTTGCGGGAAAAGAGGGTTATTTGGAAGTTGGATGTGAGGAAGTTTGGTGGGGTGGTGGATGAGACGTTGAAGGCGTAGACAGTGGCATCTTGGAGGACGAAATGTGGCTTGGAGGGGCGGAGAATGAGCCATATGAGCAAGATTATGAATAATATGAGGACGATGAAGGCTAATGAGGCGGCTAGTAGGCGGCGGTACAAGGTTTGTCGGTCGTCGTCTTCGTGACCACAGTCCTTTGCCGTCATTGTGGTTGGGGTGGTGGGTTAGGAGAGATGTGAAATTTGGTAATATTGGTTGTGGGGTGGGAGAGTTGCTCATGCAAAGAGTCACTTGCTTTATATAGAGATATAAAGAGTAGTCGAAATAAGATCAATTTACATTATGGTTTTTTTCAGATTACTTCAACTAAGTGCGAATTTGAGACAGAGTCATTCCTCAATTAAAGATAAATTAATGGACAAGATGGTGAAAATATTTAAATAGCCCAAATATAAATTATATGTTCAGTAGAACATGGAGCATAATTTTTTTTCATTTAATTATATTTTATAAAAGTATACTCCCTCCGTCCCACTCAAGTGTGTACCAAGATTTTGGGCACGCAAACTAAGAAATACTATTAAGATAATGAAAATGTGTCGTAGGAAATGAAGAGAGAGAATGAGTGGAGTTATTTGTAGGTTGGTTGAATAAATTGTATGGTGGAGAATGAGTGGAGTTAATGAGTGGGTGGGGTATGGAGAATATAAAATATTAAAACCTTTTCTATTTTTGGTAGTTCACACTCTGCTGAGACGGACCAAAAGGGAAATAAGTGTACACTCGGCTGGGACGGAGGGAGTATAACAAAATATATGTTATATGTGTTGTAAAAATATGTATCAAAATATACATTTTCTTAGAAGTTGCTGCAACTTCTTAAAAAATATTTTATTACATTTCTTTGCAACATGTTCTTATAAAACATTATTAAATGAAAAATAATTCCAAAAATACTGTTGTAGTAGAGATTTTGATACATCAAAAATCTGTTTTTTATGAACCACCATATATTTTTTAGTTACTTTGGATAAAATTTGAAAAATAATTTCGAAGTAATTTAATTAGCTTAATGAAAATATAAAAAATGTTTTTGATTCATAATTATAAAAACTATCAATAATACTATAATTTTTAGCCAAAATCTTGCAAAAAATTAGTTTTTTCGTAACATAAGAAAAAAATTAGTTTTAAAGCACTAAGTCTAACTAATAAAAATGATGAACTGTTCTGAAAACTAGTTTTTTATAACATTTTAAAAAAAACTAGTTTTTCACAAGAGTTACTCTAATTTTTAAATTTTTATTAAAATAATTATATTAACGAAAAATTACTATCCAAAAGGGGCTTGGACCATAGACCCCCTCAGCCAAATGAAAAACTCATAAAAATCTGTGACATATTGAAAAACCCATGGAAACCCATTGCTACTCAAAAGACAAGATTACCCCTATCAATTCCCTCCTATACCTAAGATAATACTAGAATTACTCTTATACCTAAGGTATAAGAGTAATTTATTTTTCATTATTTTTATATTTTCTTAAAAAATAAATAAAAAATATATTTATTAAAAATCAAAAACAAATTTCACATTTCTAAGCCAGATTTGTTATCGGAGATGAAGAAAAAACCGAATTTGTGAGCAATGGACCGATTAAAGGGGAACATATGAAGCCGGAGATTTTGAGGCGCATAGGGAGAAAAGACGAACGAACCAACGAAGGGAGGATATATGAAGATTTGAACAGATCTGGCCATGTCTAACTGAGAGGGAGGACGTAAGTAGGTTGGGCGAGGGGGGGGGAGTTCGGAGGTGTCCAGAGTGGTGGCTGGAGAATGTTGGGCGAAGGAGTTTTCGACGACGTTGGCTGGAGATAATCTGCTAAGAATTGTTATTCACCACGCAACATTACTGAATACCCACATAATGAAATTATTACAAAATGCCATAATTAAAATGACCATATTAACCCTTCACTTAACTTCCCCCCAAAATCAGTATTTTGAAAAATTGAAGCCCTATCACGTCCCTCTTTTTTAGCGCCACATCCCTTCGTCGGCCAAACTTCTTCTCTGGTGACCATCTACCAGTGCCCTTCTTCTCCTTCCTAAAATCTCGTCGAAAAATAGTCATTTCTGTCAATTTCCTCCCTGTAACTGTTGCCAACCATTGCACTTCCCCTCCGTCCTTATCACCACACATACACCATCTCTGGCCGAGCCTCTTTCACATCCCCCTCCATAAGCTCATACCGACTAGTTAATCTGCCACCATCGCAACCCCCTCTCTTCCGCTGCTCAATCTTTGACCGTCGATCGTCGACCTCTGTTCTCATCATTTCTTGAATTGCATCATGCCAAAAGTTCTCACAACACCGGAGAAGATGAAGATTGGCTTGGTCGACTTTGACCGAACAAACAAAAAGCCCTCGAATTTACATTGTCAGTTTCTATCTGTTCTTTATATAGTTCACATGGGTCTCTTCTTGTATGCACCATATATAATAAACCAATGTTACAAAGGCTGGACTCACATTGAGTCGTACAAACTCTAAAGCTTCTGCTTTGTAAAATCTCTTAATTCACTTCGTCTCTAAAGGACATGTTGGTCGGAGAATATGAAGAGTTGATGGGAAAAGATGAAAATTGGTCAAAGAAGATGAAGATTGAGTTTGTGGGTGTGTTTTGATAATTTAAGTGGATAATTATTTAGGAGTTTTAAATGGTAAAATAAGAATAGTGGTGGTAGTGTTGAGCGTTTAATTTTTGAGGTAAACATAGTAGTGCAGGAATTCAGTAATGTTGCGGGGGTGAATAACAATTCTCTAATATGCCGATTGTATATCGAGAGAGTACTGAGGTTGGGAGTTGAGAGTTGAGAGAGAAAGTGTGTGTTTGAATGAGATCAGGGGAAGGAGGTTAGGGTTTAATGTGAGTGTGTGGGACATTTTTGGATATTTAGAAAATATATTTAACCAGATTAAATGGATTTTCAAAGGATATGAAATTTTGATTTGAGTAAGGTAAAATCTAGTTTCTCCATAATTTATGGAGAAACGGATTTTTTCAACGCCCTTGCCTTTGAACTCCTCCGCTCTCTCTATACATGCTTCAAGCTATTTCATTCCACCACATATCAAAATATAATTTAAATTTCATGAAAACGGTCCAACATTAAAGCATCGCCGACCTAAATTGGGGCAAATCAGTTCGCCGGCCAGAGGAAAGAGAAATAGATACATAGATTGAGAGAGACATACCTGCAGGTGGGAGTGAAGGCACCGGGAACGCCGAAGACGACGACCTTCTTGCCGGCAGCAAGGGAGTGGATGGAAACACTCTGGAGCTCATCTTTCTCGTCGAAGTAAGACAAGTACCTTCGGGAAGAGAATCTCCAACAGCGATCGGAGCCATTGTTGATTGAATTACTGCGGTGAATATAAGCAGAACCTTTTTATTTGATATCCAGAACCTTTTTAATTGATATCCAGAAGCTTTTTAATTTATATCCAGAACCTTTTTAATTGATATTCAGAAGCTTTTTAATTTATATCCAGAACCTTTTTAATTGATATCCAAAACCTTTTTAATTGATATCCAGAAGCTTTTTAATTGATATATATCCAGAACCTTGGTTCGGGCAATTCTAAATTTCTGGTTATTCATTTTGAATGTTTCTGGATATCATGATCAAAGGGTTCTGGATATCCAGAACCTTTGAGACTGATATCCAGAATCTTTGAGACTGATATCCAGAACCTTTGGAAAAACACGTTTCTCCATAATTTATGGAGAAACGCGTTTCTCAGCAGACTTACTCTTTGAGTAAAAGGTTGTATTTATGAAAAATGATTTAGAATGAGGGGGACATGTGAAATTTAAACCAACCAAGGTTTATTTAACATAACAAAAATAAAAGTAGCAAGACACATTTTCAGACCATTACAATGTATACTGAACCTTATAGGAATATTTGACATGTAACCTTGACTTGAGCCAACTTGACCATTTTAATGAGCCAAGGACCCAAAAATCCAATTTTCAAATCATTAACCCATTTAAATTCATTTGAGATAAAAATTCCAAATAAACCCACAGTTAACGGGGAGTGAGCGTCTGTTAATTTCCTAAAAACTCGCCGTAATCTCCCATAATCACAAAATCAAAAAATCAAAATCTCATAGGAGCCGGCAATTGATTGGAAGGAAAATCCGGCGACGTTGGGGACGTGAATCGTCCGACTCAACTCCTTCTCGCTCCTCTTCCTTTATCGTACACAAAACCCTCGACGGCCCTTGAAATCCACCAATCACCTTGAAAACATCAATCATCGGGTCATTCGGCGAGGATCTGTTCTGGTCAGCGGTCGGCGCTCCGGTGAAATCACCTTCTTCTGTATAATGCTCATTTACTCTTCCGTATTCAAATTGAGTTCAGTTCCTTCACTCCAGTTCGATTTACTTGAATTGATCAACAATGGAGGATGCCAATTTGGGTTCAAATGATCGACCCACCAAGCCGGCTCTTGAATTCGATCTTAATGAAGACCCTCCGTCGCCGAATGAACCGCCGGGAAGTGACTGGCGGATGATTTGTGAGTCGTGTGGGAAGTTGGGAAGTGGGGATATGATGGTGTGTTGTGTGTGTGGGGGTGGGTGGGTTTCATCTCACGTGTTAAGGAAAGGCAAGTTGAGTGGAAGTGCTTCAAGTGTTTTTGAAAAATAGTTATTTAATTTTATTTTATTTTTGAATTGAATTTGTTTGTTTGAAATAGATGTTGAATTTTGCAATTATTTGTTAATGTGGTTAAGGACCTGTTCCAGGTCCTATAACTCTTGCTATAGGACCTGTTCTAGTGTGATTTTAATTTCTAGGTTACTTGCTTCATATTGTTTGTATTTGATAATGTGACAAATAATCTATTATATGTCCTATAACCATTGCTATAGGAGCTGAAATAGTGTTCTTTTAATTTCGAGGTCACTTGCTTTATTTTGGTTGTGAATTTGTTTGTTTGAAATAAATGTTAAATTTTGTTATTATTTGTTAATGTGGTAAAGGACCTGTTCCATGTCCTATAACTCTTATAAAATGAATATTTTTTTACTCAGAATTTTTGATTTTTTTGATGAATAATTGATGTTCGTTCCGTCTCAATTTTATTTACTTTTCATCACTTTCTTTGTTACTCATCTCGATCCGTCTTTGTAAATCAAGTTGCAGGTCCTATATCACTTGCTATATGACCATTCAAAGCTATAAGCCCTTTAATTGGTCCTATAGCAATTGTTATAGGATCTGTCAATATCATATACATAGCTATAAGACCTTTGAATGGTCCTATAGCAATTGGTATAGGACCCGTCAATATAAGCATAGGTATATGATTTTTGAGGTCCTATATCACTTGATATAAGACCATTCAAAGGTCTTATAGCTTCGTATATGATGTTGTTAAGTCCTATACCAGTTGCTATAGGACCATTCAAAGGTCTTAATGCGTTGGTATAAGATTGTGTGAGGTCCTATATCAACTGGTATAGGACCTGGCAACATCATATACAAAGCTATAAGCCCTTTAATTGAATGGTCCTATAGCAATTGGTATAGGACCTGTAAATCAGAGTTTTGACTTTGAATGGTCCTATAGCACCATTCAAAGGTCTTAATGCGTTGGTATAAGATTGTGTGAGGTCCTATATCAACTGGTATAGGACCTGGCAACATCATATACAAAGCTATAAGCCCTTTAATTGAATGGTCCTATAGCAATTGGTATAGGACCTGTAAATCAGAGTTTTGACTTTGAATGGTCCTATAG
The DNA here is from genome assembly GCA_022495995.1 of Adenophora triphylla var. japonica. Taxonomy (NCBI): domain Eukaryota; kingdom Viridiplantae; phylum Streptophyta; class Magnoliopsida; order Asterales; family Campanulaceae; genus Adenophora; species Adenophora triphylla. Next base: position 22,403 of record JAFEMH010003715.1, read on the forward strand.
CAATTGGTATAGGACCTGTCAATATCATTTACAAAGCTATAAGCCCTTTAATTGGTCCTATAGCAACTGGTATAGGACCTGGCAACATCAAATACACAGCTAAAAGAACTTTAAATAGTCCTATAACAAATGCTATAGGACTTGGCAACATCATATACAAAGCTTTAAGACCTTTTAATGGTCCTATAGCAAGTGATTTAGACTAAAAATCTCTTACTCTGATGAACCAATTTTTTTTTTTCGAAACCCAGAAGCATTAACCTAACATTTTTAGATTTAGAAAAATCAGAGCACTGTAAACTGACTTCTAAAACTTATTTATGATGTATCATTCTAAACTGCACAGGATCCAGGCCAATGAACTGTAAAAAAAATATTCAAGCACTGCAAAGAGCTTGAATGGCCAAGCTTTTTGTCACTCCAAGACATGGGTCTCCAAAGTTAGCTGTTGATACTGGAACTGAACATCCTTGCTTCCCAATGCAGACCTAGGCGTGAACGAAAACACTAATATATTTCAGATCAAATAAAAAAAAATGGGATCTAGGGAACTCTCCAAATTCCCTAACCGTCGGACACACCCCAAGACGATCATTACCGCTCTTTGTAGCCATTGAGAAAGGGGAAAGAGGGATGAATTGCTACTTTAAATGGATGGAATGAGGAAATAGAACAAGGGTTGTGAAGTCGGGAAGGGGGTGAGAGGAGCGGGATGGTGGCGATTTGGGTGGGGACTCGCCATGGATGAAGGTGGAACCAGAGTAGAAAGACAGATCCGGCAATGGGTGTGTGACCGTAGGGGGAGGGTGGATCTGAAGCAAGAAGGGATGGAGTGGGTTGAAGAAAACAGAGAAGGAACAGGATTTCATTTGTCATTTTCCAATGGGAACAATAATGGCCAGACGGAACGGAAGTTAACAGCCGTTAACTTAATTTTGGCAGTTATTTATCAAATTGGGGTTTAAAGGGATTTTGATTTGGAATATAAAAGAGGGTTGTCTTTTTAAATTTGAGCTGGGTTTTAAAGGGATATGATTTGAGATATGTGGGTAAAGAAGAATTTTTCCCATTTTAAATCGGATTCCTCCTTTTCTTTCTTGTGTACAAGATATTCAGATATTCTATTTTTGTTGTAGGAAATATTCAAGAATTATTGCGGGTCCCACTTGCTACATATTCTTGGCTATTATAGGCAAAGTGATGCAATTGAGATCCCCACCAAACACGTTTAGGTTCTCGAATAACTTGCAAAGTTGAATTCTCTTTTTTTCTAAGAAAAAAAGTGTCAGAAACTGAAATTTCCTTCATATTGCTGCTAAAAAAGAAATACCTTTTCTAATTTTAAGGGTAAAAAATATAAACTTTCAAAAAACATAAAAATATAATCAAATCTAAATTATTTAAAGCTCTATATTTTGTCTTAACATTATCATATTCTTTTTTCAATTACTCATAAAATTTCCACTTTTAGGAATTAATGTTTTTTTTCTAACTGATAAAATTTAAATCAATTCTTAAAGTCAAGAGAATGATATCTCTTTCAAGTTTCAAGTTTAGATATTACACTTATTTTGACAGGAATGACTTCTACTTTGTTAATGTAACTATAGAATATATATATATATATATATATAGGTAGCTATTCAAATGAGAACCAAATTTATATGAGAATCATGAGAACTAAACCCAACTATTGAATTAAAAACACATCAATGCTCCAGATTAAAAAAAAAGATAGAGTGGGTGGCATTTTCGTAATTATTGTGAACTAAATTCCCCTCAAATTTCAAAATAAAATATCTCAATATCTATAAGTCGAATTTTTTTTTCAAAAAACACTGATTTTTTTATCTTGACGAGACGATTCAAACTAGATCCCAGAAGATAGGATTTTGAAAAAAATAATATTGAGCAACGTCTAATTTTTAAAACACTAGCTAATTAACTAGTGTACACTAGCTAGTTAAGTAATGTACAATAGTAATGTATATAGTGTACACTAGCTAGTTAACTCGTGCACACTAGTCATATGACTTATACTGGACAATACCTTGACTTGATCTTGATCAAGTCCTTGTGTACACTAGCTAATTAACTAGTGTACACTAGCTAATTTGGTTGGAGGCCAAGTCTTTTCAGTAGGGTAATTAAAACCTTTCCTATTTGGTAAATCTACACAACCTCATATTGTTTGTTCCGATTCACAATGCAGTGTTTCCATGCTTCGTTGATTTTGGTTTGTAAGCATTGCATTGCATTCTTTGTTGATTTTGGTTTTTCACAAAATCTCTTCAAAATAGTTTATCCAAAACAACAGAAAAATGGGTTTTTAGAGGCGGCACTGTCTGGTTACATAATTGAAAATCGGGTTTAACCAAAAGATTATCCCGAATAAGTGTGTTAATATCATAAACGTCCGATTGTTAATGTTACTAATTGTCATTTTTATACATGATTTTTCAACTTGTTTTTTAGGGATTAAGCAAGGGCATGTCCTGAAAAAAATGATAATGTGAATAGTACAAACAAAATGACAGCGTTATAATACAAACAGTCAGTGTTATTGTTACAACCTAGTGTTAAATTTACATATTGCCTAAAGATTGTCCCAAATACGTGTCTGTTAATGGTATAAACGTCAGATTGTTAATGTTACAAATTTCCATTTTTATACATGTTTTTTTCAACTTATTTTTTCAAGGATTAAGCGACGGCATGTCCCGAAAAATGATAATGTTAATAGTACAAACAAAATGACAATGTTATACAGTCAGTGTTTATTTTTACATCCTAGTGTACACTAGCTAGTTAAGTAATGTACAATAGTAATGTATATAGTGTACACTAGCTAGTTAACTCGTGCACACTAGTCATATGTCTTATACTGGACAATACCTTTACTTGGTCTTGGCCAAGTCCTTGTGTACACTAGCTAATTAACTAGTGTACACTAGCTAGTTAAGTAATGTACACTAGCTAATTAACTAATGTACACAAGGACTTATGTACACTAGCTAGTGTACACTAGTTGATGCTATAATACTTTTGGGGGCGGGTGCAGATTCATGTCTTGAAAGCTTTTGGTTTTGTACACTAGCTAGTGTACACTAGTTAATGCTATAATACTTTTGTAGTTAGTTAAGTAATGTACACTAACCTTCGCCTTGGTATTATAAAGGAGCTGCACCTGGATATGATTGCAACTTATTCATCAAGGTATATCTGAAAATGAGTTTCCTGGACCTCTGCTTAATCATGTATGTATATGATATCTTTTACGGATCAAATTGGAGTATTTTTCAGAACTGCTTAAGAACTATGTATTTGTTGTGCAGTGCTCATGTATTTGAAGGACACCCATTCATTGTGGAAGCTGGAATCAGTCTGGGTGGAAAAGACGTTAAGCAAGTAAGTTCGCTTCTTTTTAAGGTATTTAATTTTTCATTAAAATAAATCAACTCTATCATGAGGATGTATACTGGAGTTGCCATAATGGAATGGTGAGTGCATGAAAACACATGGCTGAAATTAAACTTAGCCAAGTTAACTAGCTATTGTACACTAGTTAACTCGTGCACACTAGCCATAATGGAATGGTGAGTACATTGAAATTAAGTTTAACTAGCTAGTGTACCCAAATATTTATCTTTTATTGCCATTCAAATGTATAAAACACACACATTTCCAAAATGTCTATTAAAAATAAAATTTGAATATTCATTTGTGTACACTAGCTAGTGTACACTAGTTAATTAGCTAGTGTACACGAGTTAACTAGCTAGTGTACACTATATACTTAGCCATGACTGATGAACATTGAAATTAAACTTGAGTACACTAGTTAAGTTGCTAGTGTACATTACTTAACTAGCTAGTGTACACTAGTTAATTAGCTAGTGTTTTAAAAATTAGATGTTGTTCAATATTATTTTTTCAAAATCCTATCTTCAGGGATCTAGTTTGAATCGTCTCGTCAAGACAAAAAAATCAGTGTTTTCGAATTTTTTTTTCGACTTATAGATATTGAGATATTTTATTTTGAAATTTGAGGGGGATTTTAAATGATGACGTGGCAGTTAGAAAGATGATGTATGCGGCTGACCTTAATCTGGAGCATTGATGTATTTTTTAATCCAATGGCTGTTAGTGGTTCTTATGGTTCTCATATAAATTTGGTTTTCATTATAATAGGACCATATATATATATATATACTCCCTCCGACCCATATTACCTTATCCATTTGCTACAGTAGCAAGTCAACAGAGATGAACTTTGACCAAATATTAATATCAATCTATTCATTCTAATGAAATTTTAATAATTGCTATTGATAAATCATTTGATTATTTTATGAATAACAATTTTTAGATTTTTATTATGATAAGTAAATTGATATTAAAGTTTGGTTAAAGTTTTATCCAGTTGACTGAGTTCAGAACAACTGGGTAAGCTTTTCTGGAACAGAGGGAGTATATATAATCATTTTAACAACCCATTTGTTTTATTAGTAAAATTGACTCTTTTAAAGCCCTAAAAATCTTACAAACAATGTAATGTAATATCTATTGACAATTTGATTCAATGTACTTTATATGCAACGCACGTTCTAATTTCAACCTAAATAATGCAACGAGTAAAAACCTCTGTACTATTACAGACACTATCAGAAAAATGTGTTTTAGCGGCAAAATATTCTGCTGATATAGTATAGATTCCATCGCTAAAGTTCATCCACCGGCGGAAATATTCTGTCGGTGGTTCGCCACTGGCATTCCGCCGCAATGATCCGACAGACCAATTTCTGCCGGTGCACACCGACGAAAATCGTATTTCGTCAGTGATCACCGGCTGAAATTTCCGTCGCTGATTTAATTTAATTTAATTAAATTATGATTTCAACGACAGAAATTTCCGTCGCTGAGTTAATTTATTTCAATTTAATATTTATTTCAGCGACGGAATATTTCGCTGGTGAAATAAAAATTAAATAAAAATAAATTAAATCACCGGCAGAAATTTCCGTCGCTGAGTTAATTTATTTTAATTAAATTTTTATTTCTCCGACGAAATATTCCGTCGCTGATATAAAAATTAAATTAAAATAAATAACTCAGCGACGAAAATTTCCGCCGCTAATAATGCAATAAATAAAAAATTGGTAAATATCAATTATATTATTTTTTTTGTACCTGATATAACAATTGATATAACTAAAACTATAAATCTAAAAATCAAAATACAGTACCAAATTGGTGGGGGGGGGGGAAGGGGCGGGGGCTCCTAGTACCAAATCGGTGGGGAGGGGGCGGGGGGTGGGGAGAGACTGGAAATCGGGACATCTCAGTACCCAAAATCGGGGGGAGGGGGAGGAGACTTGAAATGGGGACATCACAAATGTTATTACAAACAAATATCACAAATGTTATTACCATATTGTCAGATGAAGTGGAGCCGGTACTCGAGTACGAATTCCCCTGCTGTACCAGATTCTGCATATGGGCCATCAGCATCGCAAATCGACGATCTGTCTCCTCTCGATGCTGCGCAACCTGTACCTAAGCCTCCGCAGCCTTTGCCTCAGCCTTCGCGGCCTTTGCCACTGCCTCCGCAGTCACGCGTCTCTCCTCAGCCACCTGAGCCTCCAGAGAGTTGATCCTCCAAGAATACTGAGGATCGGGCCTGAAAACATTCGCGCCACGGTCGGTCGACGACGATGGGCATTGCAGCCCGCGATCCCCCATCCCTAACACTCGGTCTCCTCTTTTTGGATTTCCATCTGAGGTGACCGCTTGCCAAACTTTAGGCACGAATGGAACGGGTAGGTCGGGAGGAGTACCTTCGGGAACAACGGTGGCTTGATATGTATTCTGTCAAAATAAAACAAACATATATAATCATATACACAATGTACATAAATAAATTTACATATTCAAAATCAAGTCATTTAATGATAGTTTACTTACAAAGACCAATGCAGATCGATCATCAACCCACTGCGGAGGCTGATCGGCGGATGTAGGAGTTCTAACATGCGTTCTAACGAACACATCCAAAAAACCGACATCGGGGCCATGTTGACTTTCCTATAAATAAAAGAAGCGAGATTACTATTTTGAAATGGTATAAATGCAACATTTAACTTCCCACATTATCCTTGTGATAAAAATATGTTCTCTTTAATCACTAAAGTTGTGAGCATAATATTGACTTTCATTAGGATTTAGGGGTAATCTTAGAAAAGAAAACATATCACTACATTTAAACTAACACCCCATGTATTTCTTATCATTTACACTAACACCCACCAACAACATGCATACAACCGTCCTGTTAGGTTTTAAAGTCAATTAAACTAAAACCATGGATTTCATAGCATCAACATGGCTCCCCAACTAACATACGTACATAAACTGATTTCAAAGCATGCATACACTACATTTACACTAAAATCATGAATTTCATAGCATCAACATGGCTCCCAGCTAACATACGTACATAAACTGATTTCAAAGCATGTACTACCAGAAACTGTGTCTTTAGCGACGGAATTACCAGCGGCGGAATCATTTCGTCGCTATATAGCGACGAAAATTATGCTATAGCGACGGAATAAATTTGGCGTCAATTTTACCGACGAAATTAAATTCCGTCGCTGAGTTCCGTCGCTAAAAATGAATATTCGTCGAATATTCATTTCATTACCGCCACTAAATTGGCGCATAAATTACCGACGGAATATTCCGTCGCTAATTCTTTCTCAGCGGTGAAATTATTCCGTTGGTGGAAATTATATATTTTTTAATTTTTTTTAAATAAACCAGCGACGGAATATTTTCGTCGGTGATATATTAATTTTGTTTTTTATTTTTTTTAATTAATCAGCGAAGAAAATATTCCATCGGTGATTATAACATTTAATTTTTAATTATTTTTTAATTAAACAGCGACGGAATTATTTCGTTAGTGGAAATTATATATTTTTTAATTTTTTTTAAATAAACCAGCGACGGAATATTTCCGTCGGTGATATATTAATTTGGTTTTTTATTTTTTTTATTTAATCAGCGAAGGAAATATTCCGTCGGTGATTATATTATTTAATTTTTAATTATTTTTTAATTAAACAGCGACTGAATAATTCCGTCGGTGGAAATTAAATAATTTTTAATTTTTTTTAAATAAACCAGCGACGGAATATTTCCGTCGGTGATTTATTAATTTTGTTTTTTATTTTTTTTAATTAATCTGAGACGGAAATATTTCGTCGGTGATTATAACATTTAATTTTTAATTATTTTTTAATTAAACAGCGACGGAATAATTCTGTTGGTGATTATAACATTTAATTTTTAATTATTTTTAGAACTAATTAACAAAATAACTAACTGAAAACGTTATCAAATTAACTGGAATTTCAAAAAACTAACTAAAATTTTAAAACATTAATTGAAAACGATAAAAAACTAACTGAAAATGTTAAAAAACTAACTGAAAACGTTAAAAACTAACTGAAATTCTAAAAAACTAACTGAAAACGTTAAAAAACTGACTGAAATTCTAAAAAACTATCTGGAAACGTTAAAAAACTGACTGAAATTCTAAAAAACTAACTGAAAACATTATAAAACTGACTAGAATTTCAAACGGTTATAACCGGTTAAATAACCGACTGTTAGGGGTAGAAAGTATATTATTCAGGGTTAGGGGTTGGGGTATAAGTATATGATATTTGAAATTTAGGGTTTAGGGTTTAGGGGTTAGAGTTTAGGGTTTAGGGGTATAAGTATATGATTTAGGGTTTATGGGTTAGGGTATAAGTATATGAGATTTGAGATTTAGGGTTTAGGGTTAAGCCTTTTTTTTTAAGAGAACCAGGACGACACCTGGGAATTTTATTAATGATAAATAATAAAATTACATCGATGAGCGGGAATATAACCTAACTCTAAAACCACAAGAAAAAATAAAATAGCCCAAGACCAAAACCCCACCAAATCAACCCAAACATCAGCCCAAAGCCCCCTCTCCAGATTCAGCCCAGCAGAGGAGACAAGGGCAGCCACACAAGACCAAGGGCGGCCGCACAAGTCCGAACAAGGCACTAGGGCGACCGCACAAGCCCTTAGGGCGATCGCCCAAGATCCCATCCTGGCCTTGTATGTCGCACGCCATAACCCGCCACTTGTAGAGAAATCAAAATCAGTAACAAAATCAGCAGCAAAGCAGCCACCAATGATACCCATTCGGCCCCAACAGCATAAATACCTCAAAACATCATCCCCGAAGCGCATAACACCCACTTTCATCGAATCAAAGAGCATTAAGAACGTCCCTAGGTAGATCTCGAACCGAAGAATAAACATGTTATCCGCGGTGAATATGAGCTTCAGCTGCAAGTCTGTCCGCAACCCCATTTGCCTCCCTTAACACATGACGCATGCCAAACCCTCTAGCCATATAAATGCACTCATTAAGCTCATAAGTATATTGCCAAGGAATTTGAAATTTTCCTTGCACTATACTCACAGCTACTAGAGAATCCGACAAAACCAACACCGAAAGAAGACCTCGATCCCGACACAAATTTAAGCCGTCTCTAAGAGCAAAAATCTCTGCTTGCATGTTTGTTCCCATGCCATAGTGTCTCGAAAAAGCCCCATAAAAAGCACCCCTTGCATCCCGAATAATACCACCGCCCGTACACACACCGTTCATAGATGAGCCATCCGTATTAAGAGTATATGCATGAAAGCTAGAAGGCTCCCATCTCAAGAATTTGAGCTTACGAATCTTATGGGATGCAACCTTAAGACCAATCCTTCCCAAAATCGAACAATCCTCCATAGAAGGCGCCCGTTTAAGAACCAAGAAAGAACACATCTCCCTCAAAGAATGCTTTACAGCTGCTAAAATCATCGGACCATTCATAGGAACATTTTCGAACACCATTTTGCATCTAGACTTCCATAAATGCCAACAAGAGAAAAGCATAATGCCCATGCGAACCAATCCCACATGTCTTCTCTTTGATTGCCCTCGACACCAAACATCCCATAAAGCATGAATATCTGTGAATTGGTAAGGGAAACCAAATAAAGAAGACCAATGCATCCATATATATTGTGCCATCTCTAAGTGTAAAAGAAGGTGAGATAACGTCTCAATACTACCACCACCCAGACAGCAAGCACACCGAGAAGGACCACAAAAACCACGCGACTCCAACTTGGCATCCACCGGCAACCCATCATGCATGAAACGCCACCAAAATCCATTAACCTTTGTAGGGATATTGGGGTGCCAAACCTTTCCTCCCCAATCCACCAAAGGACTCCGAGCCCTATAATGATCCCACCAAGCAGAAGTTTCAAAAACACCTGTCTTTGTCAGATTGAAAACCATTTTATCATCTTGTCGCTCATCAATGTGGACTCTACGAATACTATCATGAAATTCAGAAGGAACAAGCTGAAGCATGTCATCCATCACCATGAGACCATCGCGAACAGATAACATATGATCCACAGGATTTGGACCACCAAGAATTGTCCCACACCAATTATCGACCCAGAATTTAACATCCCCCTACCAATCACCCAACGACTACATTCCTCAAGATGAGGAATAAAAGCAGAAGCCACTTGCTATACATGAGAACTAGAAATAGCAAAGCGACAATTATATTTACTACGAATGAACTGTGACCATAAAGAGTTACCTCGAGTCGCAACCCAAGCCAACTTAGCCAACATCGCCTTGTTCATATCCTCCAGATGCTGAATGCCCAATCCACCTTCCTTCAAAGGACGGCACGCCTTATCCCAAGAAACCCAATGAGCCCTTTTTTCGCCCCCATTGCTCCATAGAAAATTAGACATGATGCTTTCTAGCTTGTGAAGCACACTTTGAGGGACCTTGAGAACCCCAAGAGAATAAATGGGAATGCTAGAAAGGACAGACTTGATGAGAGTCACCTTAGCCCCAAACGAAAGCAAGCGCGACTTCCACCCATCCACCCTTTTCATTAACTTCCTCTCCAAATCTGCAAAATGAAGCCTATTAATCTGTCCCTTAAATAAAGGGATCCCCAAATATTTGAGAGGAAATTCTTCATGAGAACAGCCCGACCAACGACGAATATTCTCAATTTCAAAAGGCTGACGTTTAGAACTCACATAAAACCCACTTTTCTGCAGATTAATTAACTGACCTAAGGCCCTCTCATACATGGTTAAAACCCTTCGAAGCCCCTCAATAGAGTTTCTCCTACCGTTGCAAAACAGGAGCATGTCATCTGCATATAATAAATGAGAAAGATGGACATCTCCTCTACCATGTTCATAGGGCAAGAAAGCATTCTCCTGAACTGCAGAGTGTAAAGCTCGAAAAAGAATTTCTTGGGCAATAATGAAAAGTAAAGGAGAAACAGGATCACCCTGTTTCACCCCTCTAGTCGACGCAAAAAACCCATGGGAAACTCCACCCATGCGAACAGAATACCAATTACCCCTTACTAATCTCCCAATCAGATGAATGCATGGAGCATTGAAACCCAACGCCGCCATAGCACGAAACAAAAAATCCCACTCCATGCGATCATAAGCCTTCGACATGTCTAATTTAAATAAAACATTGCCACCCACCACCTTTTGATCAATGCGATGAACCATCTCATGTGCAAGCGCAATATTTTCCTGTATTCCTCTCCCTTTAATAAAACCAGTCTGTTCAGGAGAGATAATACGAGGAAGAATTCCTGCTAAACGCAAAGTAAGGATCTTCGAAATGACTTTATTCATTAAAGTAGATAGACTAATTGGGCGCAGGTCCGAAAACTCAACCGTCCTATCGACTTTAGGTAAAAGCACCAAGACATTCGAAGAGAACCCCCTAGGCAAAGCTTCACCAAAATAAAAAGATCTCACCGCAGAGACAACATCATACTTAATAATAGGCCAACAACCCCGAAAGAAATGACCTGCAAACCCATCAACACCAGGCGCACTGTCTGCATTAAGGGATTTGATCGCCTCCCAAATTTCCTGCTCTTTCGGAACAGCAATGAGCATAACATTATCATCTGCAGTAAATCCTGCCTCAACATTCTGAAAGAGCCTCTCATCCATATCCTGCGGACCGGAAGAAAAGATAGACTCAAAATGAGTTGCACCCAACTGCCCAAGGACCGCCTCATTATCACACCAAGAGCCATCTGCCAGCTGTAACTTCAAGGAATTTTCCCTCCTCCGCTCCTTAATAGAGGCATGAAAAAAAGCAGAGTTACGATCCCCATCTTGAATCCACAACTGTCTAGACTGTTGTCGCTTCATCTCTACCTCCCATCTGCGAACCGTAGCCAACTCATCAGGCTTCTGCTTCAAATTAGCTGCAACAGACTCATCCCCACCGGTCTGAAGAGAATAATCTAGTCTAGTAATCTCATCCAGCAGAAAATCAATTTTTCTGTAAATATTGCCAAAAACCTCCCAATTCCACTTCCTCAATTTAGTCCGCAAAACCTGAAGCTTTCTATGCAAATGAAACAGGGGAGTCCCATAGCAATTCCTGCCCCAAATATCGCGAACAAAACCGTCAAAAGCAGGATGATCCATCCACATCTTTTGAAATTTAAAGGGACACCTGGGCTTAGAAACTGCACACATCCTAACCAACAAAGGAGCATGATCTGATTTCTCTCTTGGTAAATGAAAAACTTTGACACTGCCATGCTTCGCAGAAAAAGCCCCATTCAACAAAATCCTATCCAACCTTTGCCATATTCTAGAATGAACCAGAAAATTATTACACCAGGTGAAAATACTACCTTCGTAACCCGCATCAGAAACACCAGCAGAAACCATAAAATTACAGAAATCATCAATACCAGGAAAATCCCATCTGTTACCGCCAAGCTTTTCCGTAGGGTCTGCGATGATATTAAAATCACCACCCACCAACCACGGTTCAGAAAACTGCGAAGACAGCTGCACTAATTCATCCCATAAGAACCTTCTCTCCATACGGTCACAGCAGGCATAAACAAAAGTAAATAAACCATAATTATCACCATTAACCGAAATCCTGACAGTAATCTGCTGTTTCAAAATCGACATTGCAGTAATATCAAAACGCGTTCTCCATAAACCAAGATATGCCTGTTACTAGGATTTCCATGCAAAAAATGTTGAAAACCAAGCTCTTTAGCAATTTTAGGAAGCCTAGAACCAGAGATTTTAGGCTCTAAAATCACCAAACAACAAGGACGATGTTGCCCAACCAACATTTTTAGAGAATCCATGGAACCTTTGTTACCCACCCCTCTCACATTCCATATAAGAACAGACATAATTAATTATTAGAAGACACCCCTTATTCTTACTCCGGGTTCTCCTAGGAGACACCTTTTGCTGCACGTTATTACCCTCTTGCCCTTCTCTGTCTTCAACAACAAAAGAAGAATCCTGCGAGTCATCCTCCCCGACCGAATATAAAGCCTCCTCATTAGAAACCACAACAACTCCCATTTTATCAACCTCCACCACACCACTCTGTGAAGGTGCACTGTCACCCACTGGAACAATCGCCCCACCACTAATAATCTCGATTTCACCTGCTTTATCTACCCCTTTCGGAGGTGGAACATGCTCATTGTCCACCTCAAAATCTTCATCCTCCACCATTATAGCCTCGCCCAATGGCTCGGATGATAGATCAATACCACCCCTATAACAAAACCCATTATCATCACCCTTATTCACCTCATCTTCCTTTAAATTCGACGTTTAAAAATCCTTCTCCAAACTCGAAGACAAAGAAGCCTCCTTATTCAATTGGCAAATTTCCTCAATTGGCACCCCTTTATCCCCCTCATCGTCGACATTCTCTAGAGCCGCAAACGCATTTGAAGTTGCAACCTTCTTCCCATTATCATTCCCATTTGAAGTACCAGCTCCGTTAGTGTTTTTCAACAGCTCCACTTTCCCATACTCTAACGGTGTCACTTTATCCTTCAGCCCTTCCTTAGTACCCGCCTTTTCAGTCCCATTAGAACCATCTGTATTCCCATGTTGAACCACCTGTTTTCCTTTACCTACCTTAACTTGCCACTCTTTATTAGTAGGTTTAGGAACCTCTTTTGTCCCACCATTTTGTGGCCCCTTAGGCCCCCTCTCCATAAACTGAACTTTAGGTTTCATCTTTCCTTTCCTACAATTGCCCTTTGTATGCCCCAACAAGCCACAACCCTCACACAACTCTTGAATAAAACCATTCTCTTTAGATGAACCCAAAAAAATATGTTTTGGCAACAGCTGAGAAACATCTATCTCCACACAAATCCTTGCGAAACCATGGTGAGTGAAACCCACCGTTCTATCATCCGCCCTTAAAAATCTCCCAACCATATTACCAATATTTATAAGATAAGCATACCAATGTAAAGGGAGATTCGGAATACGTACCCATGTTGCCACACACGGATTGTCAACCGTGAAGTCAAAATCCGGAGTCCATCTGAAATTATGATAATTGCTATTAGCAATTACATTAGAATCTTTTGATAATGCCCGTGTAAAATCTGCTTCATTCGTGAGATACACGAGAACATGCCTCGGATCAAGTTAACAAATGTTGAATTTCTCCTTCAAACCCCAACACTGATTAATGTGATCATGAATAACCTTCAGTTGCGGTCTTCCTGCAGAAAACTTCAAAACCATAGTATAACGCAACCGATCAGCAGCAACTTGTATCTCCCTTTCCGATAATACCAAAGCGTGAAGGCCATCAACCTTCATAGATGGTCTGGGGGAGCTTCTAACCCCTCAAAAGGATTCAAGAATGTTCCATCCACCCCCTATCTCCTTTCACGACAGCCAAATATGACATAGAAGAATTAGGGTTCGTACCCCCTCCCCCATGCACATGCGAAGCAGTTTTCTGCGAATCTTCAGCATTCAGCAGCCTCTCACCATCATTATCTTGTAAAACTTCACCCATAATTTTCCCCAATCTATGAGTGTTACCCCCATTAATAGTCGAATCAGAAATAGCCCTGCCTCCTCCTCCAAGCGGCTGTTTAGAAACTAGGGTTAGAGTTTAGGGTTTAGGGGTATAAGTATATGATTAAGGGTTTAGGGGTTGGGGTATAAGTATATGATATTTGAGATTTAGGGTTTAGGGTTTAGGGTATAAGTATATGAGAATTGAGATTTAGGGTTTAGGGTTAGAGTTTAGGGGTTAGGGGTATAAGTATATGATTAAGGGTTTAGGGGTTAGGGTATAAGTATATGAGATTTAAGATTTAGGGTTTTGGGTTTAGGGGTTAGGGTTAGAGTTTAGGGTTTAGGGGTATAAGTATATGATTTAGGGTTTAGGGGTTGAGGTATAAGTATATGAGATTTGAGATTTAAGGTTTAGGGTGTAGGGGTTAGGGTTAGAGTTTAGGGTTTAGGGATATAAGTATATGATTTAGGGTTTAGGGGTTGGGGTATAAGTATATGAGATTTGAGATTTAGGGTTTAGGGTTTAGGCTTAGGGTTAGAGTTTAGGGTTTAGGGGTATAAGTATATGATTTAGGGTTTAGGGGTTGGGATATAAATATATGAGATTTGAGATTTAGGGATTAGGGTTTAGGGTTAGAGTTTAGGGTTTAGAGGTATAAGTATATGATTTAGGGGTTGGGGTATAAGTATATGAGATTTGAGATTTAGGGTTTAGGGTTTAGGATTTACGCTTAGGGTTAGAGTTTAGGGGTATAAGTATATGATTTAGGGTTTAGGGGTTGGGGTAGTAGTAGCAGTAGTAGTGGTGGTACTGGTAGTAGTAGTAGTGGTGGTAGTGTGGTAGTAGTGGTAGTAGTGGTAGTAGTGGTGGTAGCGGTAGTAGTAGTGGTGGTAGTGGTGGTGGTAGTAGTAATAGTAGTGGTAGTAGTGGTGGTAGTCGCGGTAATAGTGGTAGTAGCATGGTGGTGGTAGTGGTGGTAGTAGTAATAGTAGTGGTAGTAGTGGTGGTAGTCGCGATAGTAGTGGTAGTAGTGGTGGTGGTAGTGATAGTGGTGGTGGTAGTAGTGGTAGTAGTGGTAGTGATATATAGTAGTGGTGGTAGTGGTAGTAGTGATGGTAGTAGTAGTGGTGGTAGTCGCGGTAGTAGTGGTAGTAGTGGTAGTGATATATAGTAGTGGTGGTAGTGGTAGTAGTGATGGTAGTAGTAGTGGTGGTAGTGGTGGTGGTAGTAGTGGTGGTAGTGGTAATAGTGATGGTAGTGGTGATAGTGGTGGTGGTGGTGCATGGTGGTTGTGCATGGTGGTGGTGGTAGTAGTGGTGGTAGTAGTAATAGTTGTGATGGTATAGTAATGGTGGTAGTGGTAGTGATAGTAGTGGTGGAGTGGCGGTGGTGGAAGTAGTGGTTGTACGTGGTGGTAGTAGCGGCGGAATAATTATGTCGGTGTTAATTAGATTTTTTTTAATTTGTTTAGCTCTATTTTTATTATTTAAATTTATGATTTATTTATTTTTCAAAAATAATATTTATTGACTCATAATTATTTTTTTGAGAGTAATTTGTTATATTTTATTTAAAATAATTTTCATGTTTTATAAAAATAAAAATAATGATATTTATTAAATTAAAATTAATTAACCTCAGCGACGGAATTATTCCACCGCTAAATATTAATTCTAACGGCGAAATTAAAATTCTGTCGGTAGAATTAATAATTAGCGGCGGAATAATTCCGTCGCTGAGGTTAAATATAAATATAAATCTTCCCTCCCCAAAATCGTTTACGCCCTAATTTCTCTCTCTCTCTTCACGCCGCAGCGATCTCTCATCTCTCTCTCTCTTCCCTCACGGTCACGTACACCGCCGCCGTCCACCCTCTCCACACCGCCACGAAGCTTCGCTGTCCACCCTCTCCACCGTCTCCGTCTCGAGCTGCTGCCGCCATCTCACTCGCACACCGCCCGGAAAAATCATTGCTCCTCCTTCTCCGTTAATCGCTTCAACTGGTAAAATTACTTGTGTTTTTGTGTGGTTTGTGGTGTCTGTCTACACTAGGTATCTGAATGGAACTGGGTTTATGTTATTTTTTTTTTACTTTTTACTGGTAAAATTACTTGTGTTCTGTTAATGTTTAAAATGTGCTTGAATTCGTGAATTCTTCGAATTGCTCATCCTACTACTTTTTGTTATTGTTGTTATTTTGAAAAGCAATGATTTTAGGCTAATTTAATTTCCAACTTTTGCCTGCTTAAATTCTTCAATTTTTATCATAATCTGTTCTTGAATGATCTGGGTTTTCGTAATCACAGCCATTATTTTGGGTTTACTAGGGCTTCAATGTTGCTATACTAACGTGTATTCTTTGAAATAGTTGCCTTTTCTTTTCCCAAGTTCTGATTAGAATTTTATAATTGGTGGTAGTGATAGTAGTGGTGGAGTGGTGGTGGTGGTGGTAGTGCATTGGTGGTAGTAGTGGTTGTACGTGGTGGGACTCATGCTTTACTTTTTGTTACATAAGCAGCCATCAACCTTTTGTACATCTATGGCCTTTGAACTTGAGAGTTCGAAATGCATTCATAACATGATAATTTCCCGACAGTTTGCGTCTACTCTTAAATCATGACTATGAATTTATTTGTAACTTTTGGATATTAACAATGTGGCAATGGCATAGATTTAAAAGAAAATAGAAGTGAAAATTATTTTGGTTCATATTATCGCGGTACTGTATTTGCCCAAGGATAGAAAATGTAGTAGTGACGTTAAGTACAGGCATTAAAAGAAAGTCATTATCAATTACAATTCACATTGTAAGAGTTTTAGATCCCATTTTGGGGCGATTGACGGCATCGCGAACGATGATGTATGTCGCCTACATTTGAGCGCCTGATATCAATCCTGGCACCCTAGATGCACCTTAGGTCAGATCTTGTGTAAAGTCAAAGGGGGAGGGGGTGAATGTCTAAAATTAGGAAGACTTTGATTGAAGTATTGTTAAGGAATTAGACTCCTAATCATTGTCTAAAATTAGGAAGAAAACTCTTAGTGGCACTGCTTATAGGGTATTGTGGTTGGTGATTAACATCTTAAAATATAAACAAGATGAGAGCCTTTCTCATCCACAGCTATCAAAATCCGTCCATCTTTGACCAAGAAAGACAAAAGGATTTTCTGTTTAATAAGAGTTTTTCCAGTTTCACTGTCCGTATTGTATCTCAGGATCTCAAACATCACAGCCATGTCTGTGACAGTGTCTGTTTTCTCTTCACTGGTGTTATACTGTTACCTTGTTTTTACTTGTGACCGTATAACACCAGTGAAGAGTAAAACAGGCACTGTCACAAACATGGTTGTGATGTTTGAGATCCTTAGAGAGAAGAGAACAGTGAAACTGGAAAAATTTCTTATTAAACAGAAAATCCTTTGCTCAAACAGTCGAGAACTTGTTTGCTCTGTCTTTTTTGGTCAAAGATGGGATAGGGTTTTGATAGTTGTGGATGAAAAAGACTCTCATCTAGTTTATAAATGTTAATTTAATTCATCATTGTAAAATTATATATTTTACAACAAAGAATTAAATATTAATATTTAAAATTATTCACAATATTAATAATTTAAAAAATATGATAGATGTGTGTGTTAATTCATTATTGTAAAATTATACATTTTACGGTAATGAATAAAAATTAATGTTACGACGTGACGTTGTGACGGTTGAAACACAAAAGCTTAGAAACCCGTTTAAGAATCTTTAACTTATCATGTTGAGGTCAACATGTAGTCATCGATTCTTAAATTGTCCGTCTGGACAGTCTTGAAATGCACGATTATATGATTTTGTAATCGTGCATTTCGGGATGAGATAGGTTTATCAACTAAGCTGCCTGAAACATATATTAATAAAGTGCACAATAATTATATTGCTGTAACAAGAGATAAAAATAAATTAGTAAATGTTCTGGCTTAATTAGGTTTCATGCTGGATTAAAGCTGGTTGGAAGCATATACTATTTGCTTAATGAAAAAGATTCAATTTCTGGTCCTAAAGAATTGTAAAGTTTGAAACCTATATGACAATTAATTTGTATAAAGTTATATCTAGGGGCGTAAGTGGTTAGGTAGGGACACTATTATCCTTTAGTTTAGTTTGAACTAGAGCTCAAAATTTGTTGATACTATGAAGCCAACCCCAATTCTAAACCTAATTTTAAATATTAACAATTTACAATTATTCACAATATTAATAGGTAAAAATCCCAGCAGCCCCAATTTGAGTGAATAGCAACATCATCAATAAAGATTGAGACTTTAAGGCAACATGGAGCATTACAATGGAGAAATTGTTTCCCGAGAGTATCAATTTCAACAAGACTTTCTTGAACTCTCGCGCTTTCACCAAAAACAACACCGGAAACTTATTGACAGGAGGTATAGCATGCCATGCATCTGGTCTCTAAAAGATTGGAAGATTGATTGGGATCTGCTCCGAGCTGCTTCGTGCTTTTGGGATTCGGAGCGACATGTGTTCACCCTATCATACAACGATCTGATGCCAACGATGGAGGATTTCCGAGCACTGACTGGTGTGGCTGAGTCGAGGACTGTGGCATTTCCGCGAGACAGACGATCAGTTACAGAGCAACTATCTGAATTCTTGGAATTATCAGCAGACTGGGTATCGGACATTGTCGTTGATGATAGATTCATAGACTTGACTCATATAGCCAGATTGAGTCGGAACAGCCCCAGACTGTTTGATCTATCCACTTCCTTAGATATATTCATGCTGCTCATTCTGTCTGCGCACTACTTCTGCGGCTGCATCGGAGTGTGTCCAGTTACGCTGTTAGAGATCATCAGGCAGCTGAGAGGTGATTGAGGAGTTGACATCCGGCATATTCAATCTGGACAAGGAGCGATGGACATCATTCCACTTTTGCTAGCGGAGACATACCACGGCATTGATAGATTAGCCGAAGGATCTGAGTACATGGGTTCAGGCAGCCCCAGATTACTATCATTGTGGCTGTATGAGAGATTGCGCTTGATCTCGCCACTGCCAGAGGGGCAGACGACATTACCTTGGGTGACTAGACGGCGCGAGGATATTGAGGGATGCCGCTGCGAGAGTTGGCATAGGAGGTTGGCCTTGGCCCGATATGAGACCGCAAACTGTACTATTGGATTACGGCATGGGGATTGCGGACTATGAGAGATATTCGGGACGAGTCGGTGATTGTCGACTTAGGGACTACATGTATCATCCTTTTGTATTCCATCTCTAGTGAGCAGACAGTACGGATACCCGCAGCAGACCATTCGGACTTTGAGAGAGCAGTTGATGACTAATACCACGTCGATGATTATGACTGAGCCTCAGACTACACATTTCTTTGGCAGAGCATTTCTAGAGGGCTTTCTTCCGATACGACCACTACTCCGTCAGACTAGAGGTATCACATTTCTGACCACCGAGTATCTGATATGGTATGAGGAGCGACGGGGTCTGTACGGTGATGATAGAGGCTCGACGCCGAGAGTATTTTGGGCCAGACTATTCTTCCAGCCGGACATTAAGAGACATAGAGGCCAAGAGCAACCCTGATAAAATCACTGGCGACATTGCAGCAAATTATGAGAGACGGGAGCTTCGGAGAGTTGCTTTGAGAAATGATCCCGAAGTGATAGCTCGCAGAGAGGCCTTGAGGCAGGAAAGAGCAGTATTGAGAGCTACCGGCCTGATTGATCCACCGGCTCACATGATACCTGAGCCAGGACGAGCTCAGACTGACTTTTTTGACATACCTAGACCAAAGACCTCCCGGGGACCGAGGCAGAGGAAGAGTAGAGATTCGAGTTCGAGAGCGGGAACGAGTTCCTAGATACTTTAAGAAGATCTGTTAATATATTGTTAAATATGAGATATAAGCTTTAAATTTATTTTAAGAAGATCTGTGTTGCTTTTAAGTTTGTAATTCAAATTTAGGGAATGATAATACGTTAATTACATCTAAACTGTTAATATATTATGAAATTAAATAATTATTAACATACCAATTTTGTTTCATCCGTCGATTAAATTGAGTGTACGTATAATATATGGCTTGCAATGCAGGAGTGATGTCTGTCAACGATGATCGTAGTTGGATGTACAATCGGAAGTTGCCAAATTAAAGCGGTATCAATCCTGAGTTTATAAGAGGGTTGAAGGGGTTTATTGAATTTGCTATATCAAATCCCAGTCACATGAATGGTGGTAAGATTAGGTGTCCATGCGCCAAGTGTTGTAATACCAAGTATCTAGGCTTGATCGATACTCAGAAACATCTTTTGCGTAATGGGTTTGATGTTGGGTACAAACGGTGGACTCGTCATGGTGAGCAAATGATATTGCGCATAAATGTTGCGAATAATCCCCCCAGGAATATTCATGTACCTCCCAAACCCGAACCTATTATTCAGGACAATGAAGAACCACTTTTGAATATGGAAGATATGGTTAGGGATGCAGCCGGTCCTGAATTCGATTGGTCAGAGAACCAACAGCAAGAACCAACCCCTGCAGCCAAGAAATTTATTGATGCTATGTACTCTGCAAAAGAGAAGGTCTATCCAGGTTGCGAGATCAGTATGTTGGAGGCTGTGGCTGAGATCCTTAACATAAAGGCTAATTGCAATATTAGTCAGCCTGCTTATAATCGTATCATGAAAGCAATTAAGCGGATGTTGTCGAAAGAGAATAAGATGGTTACAAACTTTTATGAGGCAAAGAAGTTGGTTGGGCAAATTGGGCTATGTTATGAAAAGATTGATGCGTGTAAGAATGACTGCATGCTATTCTACAAGGAAGATTCACAGAAGACATAGTGTTCAATTTGCGGAGAAAGTAGATATAAGCCAAATCGGAGGGGTAGTTCAAAACATAAGAAAAACAAACCACATAAGCAGTTGCGTTACATGCCGTTGATTCCAAGATTGCAACTCCTCTACGCGTCTAAATCTACTGCAGAAGCAATGCATTGGCGTAAGGAAAGTTTGTGTGAAGAGGGTGTGTTGATTCATCCCAGTGATGGTGAGGCATGGAAACAATTTGATAAGACTTATCCTGACTTTGCGTCTGAAGCAAGAAATATACGTTATGCATCTGCTCTGATGGTTTCAATCCGTTTGGTCCTGGGGCAAAATCTTACTCTTGTTGGCCGGTTATAGCCACTGTCTACAATCTTCTCCCTGGTTGTGTATGAGTGATCCCTACATGTTTTTGACGTTATTCATCCCCGGACCAAACAGCCCTGGGAGGAACATTGACGTCTATCTCCGACCTTTGATGGACGAATTGAAACAACTTTGGGAGGATGGGGTCGAAATGTGGGATGCTTTCAAGCGAGAGAATTTCAGCATGAAGGCTGCGTTGATGTGGACAGTTAATGACTTCCCTGCATATGGGATGTTATCGGGTTGGAGCACCCACGGGAAGTTGGCCTGTCCGTATTGTATGAGTGACACAAAGTCTTTCACGCTCAAGCACTCTGGAAAACCATGTTGGTTCGATTGCCATAGACAATTTCTTCCGGAGGACCACCCATTCAGGACCCAGAAGAATGCGTTTAAAAAGAACAAGAATGACCATGATGAGCCCCCAATTCGTTTTAGTGGTGACACGGTCTATAGGTAGGTATCTACATTGCCCGATCCTCAGTGGGGGAAAAAGTTTTCGAAGAGCAAAATACAAGGATTTGGGACTTCCCATAACTGGACCGAGAGGAGTCTATTTTGGGAGCTGCCATACTGGAAAACAAATCTCATTCGACATAACCTTGATGTGATGCACATTGAGAAGAATGTATTCGATAATGTTTTTAACACGTTGATGGATTTCAAGGCAACAACTAAAGACACATAAAAAGGTCGAATGGACCTTAAGGAAATCTGTAAGCGGCTGGCCTTAGAGTTGTCCTACCTCAATGGTAAACTAGTTAAACCGGTGGCTCAATACGTTCTTACAAAGGAAAACAAACTCCTCCTCCTGAAATGGCTTAAGGATTTAAAGCTTCCAGATGGTTACGCGTCTAACATTGGTAACTGTGTCAATGTAGAGGAGGGGAAAGTGCAGGGTTTGAAGAGTCATGATTTCCACGTTTTGCTGGATAGACTACTTTCAATTGCTCTCAAGGATCTCTTGCCTGACAATATCTGGGTGGCGTTAGCAGAGTTAAGTGAGTTTTTCCGAGCGTTAACATCGACCACACTGCGTGTTGATCACATGAAAAAGCTTGAGGAGAGCATCGTAGTGACTTTGTGCAAACTTGAGAAGATATTTCTTCCTTCATTCTTTGATTCTATGGAGCATTTACTGGTCCACTTGGCACACGAAGCTAGAGTCGGTGGTCCAGTTCAATACAGATGGATGTATCCATTTGAGAGGTAATTGAATTTATTCTATTTCTAAATAATTTGAGCGTTAACAATATACCTTCTTTAACATTATTTATGTTTTAATCTACGAATGACTTTTAGGTACCTAGCCAATTGAAAAGGAAGATGAGCAATAGGGCCATGGTCGAGGCCTCAATTTCAGAGGCTGTTATTATAGATGAGATTGTTGCCTTTGTCGGAACATATTTTCCTACTGATGTTGATACGAGATTGACTAAGGTTGGCCGCAATTATGATGGTGGTTGTCCATCTAATGGAAACATCTCTGTATTTTCATCCCCTGGTCGATTCCTCGGTAAACGGGTTGGTACGCGTACGTTAACCGCTAAAGAGTTTGCCGCGGTCTCACTCTATGTTCTTCTTAACTGTGACGAGGTTAAGGAATATATCAAGTAAGTCATTGATGTTATGTTTACGCCTCGTCGATTAAATTATGCATGTTTAATTACCTGCATATGAAATGCCTTGTTTAACCCTATTGCAGAATGTTTGAAGATTTAGCTCAGGATTTATCTCCAGACTCATCGCAACTAGGACAGACAGAGAATTTCCAAACTAGCTAAGGAAATATGTAAATATTTCATTTCATTCAAATTTATTCTATACACTTTTTTAAACATTCAATCTTAAAATTGTATTAAATTGGTTACATATTGTCTTATAGATAGCTGAACATCCGGGTGATGCCAAAGCTGCGAGGTTAAGACATTTAGCAGGAACTCCGTACTTGAACGTTAATTTATACAACGGTTATTTCGTGAATGGCTATGTGGTTCATCAACGTTTTGAGGAATATGAGTGACATCATCTAATGGATGATTAGCTGATGAAACGTTAGGTGGCACTGGCATTTCATCCTCTTGATAGGGTGTTTCTAATGACGACTATGTAGTTGTCGCGATGGTAGGTTGTCAATCATGCTTCTAGCCTTGGTCTTCCAGACAACCCATCATCCGTCGGGTCGCCGACGAGGGTAGGGTGTCATGTATACCTGTTGTGCTTGAGATGCTAAGATGAAGACGTCGTCGCCAACATCTGGATGATTCCTTTACATCGACGAGGTCAAATATGGCGTGCTTCTTAACACCTCTCACAACATCTCGCCACTCACAATTGAACAAGACAACATTGTTTCTACCCAAATACTCCACCTCGATTACTTCTTTCAGGACACCATAATAATCAAGGTTTCCTTTAAACTTCACACCGCTATTCCACGTTAATTTAGAGCCCCCAGAAGCTTTGGTATGAAACACATAGCCATTCACGAAATAACCGTTGTATAAATTAACGTTCAAATACGGAGTTGCTGCTAAATGTCTTAACCTCGCATCTTTGGCATCACCCAGATGTTCAGTTATCTATAAGTCAATAAATATTATTTTTGAAAAATAAATAAATCATAAATTAAAATAAAATAAAAATAGAGCTAAACAAATTTTAAAAAATTAAATTAATAGCGACGTAATTATTCCGCCGCTACTACCACCACTACTACCACTACCACTACTACCACCACGTACAACCACTACTACCACCACCACCACCACTACTATCACTATCACTACCACCATTACTATACCACCACTACTACTATACTACCACTACTATTACTACTACCACCATTACTACCACTACTATCACTACTACCACCACTACCACCACCACTACCACCACTACTACTACCATCACTACTACCACTACTACCACCACTACATCCACCACCACCACCACTACTACTACCATCACTACCACTACTACTATTACTACCACTACTACCACCACTACTACCACTACTACTACCACCACTATCACTACCACCACCACTACTACCACCACTACTACTGCTACTACCGCTACTACCACCACTACTACTACTACTATTACTACTACCACCACTACCACCACCACTACTACTACCACTACTACCACCACCACCACTACCACCACTACTAATAACACTACCACCACTACTACCGCTACTACCACCACTACTACCACTACTATTACTACTACCACCACTACTACTACCGCGACTACCCCAACCCCTAAACCCTAAATCATATACCTATACCCCTAAACCCTAAACTCTAACCCTAACCCCTAAACCCTAAATCTCAAATCTCATATACTTATACCCCAACCCTAAATCATATACTTTATACCCCTAAACTCTAACCCTAACCCCTAAACCCTAAATCCTAAATCTCAAATCTCATATACTTATACCTCAACCCCTAAACCCTAAATCATATACTTTATACCCCTAAACCCTATATTTATTCATTTTTTTATTAATTTTTTATTCACTAGAAAATAATATTTTAGACTTTGTTAATTAGTGGTTTTTTTACAAAAAGGTTTATAAAAAAAGATAGAAAAAAACTAAATAAATGAAAGTATATATATAGAAGAAAAGAGGGACGGACTACCCTATATTTATTTTTTAAAATTTTTTATTGACTAGGAAATAATATTTTATACTTTGTTAATTAGTGATTTTTTTAAAAAAATTATAAATTAAATTAAATTATCACCGACGGAATTATTCCAATGCTGTTAAATTAAAAAAAAATTAAATTATCACTGACATAATTATTTCATCGCTGGTAAATTAAAAGAAATTAAAAACGAAAATATATTATCACCGACGGAATTAT
>JAFEMH010003715.1:52500-250353 GCA_022495995.1 Adenophora triphylla var. japonica
CTATACTCTATATCCTATATACTATACCCTATACTCTATATAGTATACCCTATACCCTATACCCTATACTCTATACCCTATATACTATACCCTATACCCTATACCCTATACCCTATACCATATACCCTATATCCTATATCCTATACCCTATACTCTATACCCTATATATTATACCCTATACCCAATACTCTATACCCTATATACTATACCCTATACCACATATCCTATACCTTATACCCTATACCCTATACTTTATACCCTATATACTATACTCTATACCCCATATCCTATAGCTTATACCCTATACCCTATACTTTATACCCTATATACTATACCCTATATCCTATACCTTATACCCTATACCCTATACTATATACCCTATATACTATATCCTATACCCTATACCCTAAACCCTATACCCTATACCCCATATCCTATACCCTATACCCTATACCCTATACCCTATACTCTATACCCTATATACTATACCCTATACCCTATACCTTATACCCTATACCATATACTCTATTCCCTATATACTACCCTATACCCTATACCTATACCTTATAACCTATACCCTATACTCTATACCCTATATACTATTTTAGTATATAGGGTATAGAGTTTTATTTATAAATGTATAGTTTTTTTTATTTTTTATGAATATAAATAAATATTTTGGACATTTTTTGGTATTAAAGTTTTTTTTTTCAAAAAGTTATATAAAAAAAAGTTAGAAAAAAAATGAACAAATGAAAGTATAATAAAGAAATCAGGAACGGGTAAAATTCTTTAATTTTTATTTATAAATGTATATTTTTTTTATTTTTTATGAATATAAATAAGTATTTTGGACACTTTTTAGTATTGAAGTTTTTTTTCAAAAAGTTATATAAAAAAAGTTAGAAAAAAATAAACAAATGAAAGTATAATAAAGAAATCAGGGACGGGTAAAATTTTTTAATTTTTATTTATAAATGTATAGTTCTTTTTATTTTTTATGAATATAAATAAATATTTTGGACATTTTTTATTATTGAATTTTTTTTTCAAAAAGTTATATAAAAAATTTAGAAAAAAAACAAATTAAAGTGTAATAAAGAAATCAGGGACGGGTAAAATTCTTTAATTTTTATTTATAAATGTATATTTTTTTATGAATATAAATAAATATTTTGGATTCTTTTTAGTATTGAAGTATTTTTTCAAAAAGTTATATAAAAAAGTTAGAAAATAAATAAACAAATGAAAGTATAATAAAGAAATCAGGGATGGGTAAAATTCTTTAATTTTTATTTATAAATGTATAGTTTTTTATTTTTTATGAATATATATAAATATTTTGGACATTTTTTAGTATTGAAGTTTTTTTCAAAAAGTTATATAAAAAAAGTGAGAAAAAAAATAAGCAAATGAAAGTATAATAAAGAAATCAGGGACGGGTAAAACTCTTTAATTTTTATTTATATATGTATAGTTTTTTTTTATTTTTTATGAATATAAATAAATATTTTGGACACTTTTTAGTAATGAAGTTTTTTTCAAAAAGTTATATAAAAAAAGTTAGAAAAAAAAACAAATGAAAGTATAATAATGAAATCAGAGATGGATAAAATTCTTTAATTTTTATTTATAAATGTATAGTTTTTTTTATTTTTTATGAATATAAATAAATATTTTGGACATTTTTTAGTATTGAAGTTTTTTTTTTCAAAAAATTATATAAAAAAGTTAGAAAAAAACTAAACATATGAAAGTATAATAGAGAAATAAGGGATGGGTAAAATCCTTTAATTTTTAGTTATAAATGTATAGTTTTTTTTATTTTTGATAAATAAAAATAAATATTTTGGACATTTTTTATTATTGAAGTTTTTTTTCAAAAAGTTACATAAAAATGTTAGAAAAAAAGTTAATTTTTTAAAAAAAAACAATTTCCGTCGCTAAATCCGTCGCTAAATTCGTCGGTAATTTATTTTTTTAAAATCCGTCGCTAAATCCGTCTGTATTTTAAAAGAAAAATATTTTTTTTATTTTTTATTATTTAGCAACAGAATATATCCGTCTGTAATTTATTTTTGTTAAATCCGTCGCTAAATCCGTCGCTAATTTTAAAAAGAAAAAATATTTATTTATTTTTTATTTATTTAGCGACAGAAAAAATCCGTCGTTAAAAAAATTTGTAATCCGTCGTTATTCCGTCGCTAAAATGGGCGGACTTTTTAGGCGCTACTATTGCGACGGATTAGTGACAGATTCATGTCCGTCGCTAAAATCCATCGCTAAATCCGTTGGTAGCTGATTTTTTCGTTTTATTTTGCTTCCGTCGCTATTCCGTCGCTAATAGCGACAGAATTTGATCTGTCGCTAATTTCCGTCGCTATTTGGCAGTTTTCTTGTAGTGCGTCGCTAAAGACACAATTTCTAGTAGTGAGATTATCTTATTAACCTCCGTACTATCGAAACAACAATGTAACCTTCGTACTATTGATTTATTAGCAAAACTAACCAAAATCGTTAAAAAGTTAATGAACATTAGAGAGCGTTAGTAACTTAACAAAAATTACTATCAAAATTTTCAAGTTGCCCTCAAAACCAAACAGATTTTTAACTCGCTTAACTAAATATCAAAATGACATATTTACCTTTGTATCAAATTGAACACACTCAATCCTACAAAATATAAGTATTATGAAGTATATATTAAGAAATACTAAATAGTATTCAAATTTAATATTTAATGGTAATGAGATATGATTACTACAAGAAAATTGGCCTTTTGTGACGGCCAAAAGCCGTCGCGTAAACCCTTAACGTCGTCGCAAAATGTTAACGCGACGGGAAAGACAGTCGCAAAGGCAATTGCGTAAAGCCTTGTTGCGGAAAGATAAGGTGACTGAAAAAGGCCGTCGCCTTTGTCAATTATTTTTCACGATTGCTTTTTTCATCGCATAAGAGTTTTTATTAATTTTATTTATTTAATTATTTTAATTTCATTTGCAATCGCATTAGCTCAGAAAAGAAGACGGCAAATGCAATCGCCTTAGGTTTTAAAAAGGAGACAGGAAATGCAATCGCCTTATGTTTTAAAAAGGAGACGGCAAATGCAATCGCCTTAGGTTAAAAAAAGAAACGGCAAATGCAATCGCCTTAGCTTGTATAAAAAGAGACAGGTAAATCAATCACAAATGTCAATGTAAAAACAATATGAGACAGCTTTCGTAATCGCGTAAACTTGCTGCTTATTTATATAAGATATTTTTCTCCTAAAAATAATGATGATTAAAATTCAAAATAATACTATTAATTGATCCATAAATAATAATAGCTAGTAAATATATAATATTTTCAAAAGCATACATTCAGAATTAAAATTGTTCAAAAGAGTGACATCCACATCCACCATCATAAACTCAAAATGATATTCCATCACATAATCTGATTAACCGAAATCAACAGTTATCTTTCTAATATAATACCACTAGAGAGACCAAAATATTTTAATATACCGTACTAGTCTTAATCATCACCTATGTGCTTATCACCCATGTGTTCATTACCCATATCAACATCAACAAGATTTGTTGAACTACCATAGGGAGTATTAGACCACCATCAGATGTAGGAGCTCCTAGAATGAAACTGGGAGGCCGAGGAGGAGGGGGATCTCCATTCTTCTCGGCACAAGCTTCCATATACTGATACAGTGACTGAATGTAAGCATTTCTTTCGTAATCCTTCTTTGAATTTTCAGCCAATTTCTCCGCATTTTCATCTAGAGCTTATTTCAACCTTTTCACCTCTTGAGTAGACCGTTGGAACGCTACTTGTTCGGCAAAATCCATTTAAGACACATGATCAGACCTTTTACTCCATTTTTCACCGGCCTTCCAACAAACCTACCCTTTTGTACACCTTCAACAACCTCTTCATATATCTTCAAGTCAGGATCCTGAACCCCATTTACAGGTGTAGTAGGCTCTAACCCATTTGCTTTCACGCAATTTATTTGCATAAGTTTCCTGAAAAATGAAAAAATAATTGAATTACCAAAATATAGATTATACTGCAAAAGAGAATAGGTAGAATCTAGTAGACCATAAGAATTTGACATTTAAAAACTACCAAGCAGACACATATGTTCTCATTCTGTATGATACAAATATCATTACATTCAAAGATAAAATAGCATATTATAAAAGACAAAGTAACTACGGACCAACTCTCAGAATCCACCTCAAAAAGTGTACATCCCTTTTTGTGTAGTTACCAATTGTAAGTGTCTTATACTGTAAATACCATTCCATTCTTTTTTTTTTATGCAATGAATTTCTGAATATAAGATATTGTATAACATAAATCTTATGTGACTAGAACACATTAGTAGGGGTAATGCTACTAATTGTATATATGAATAGTGATAGGTTGCCAGAGGTTGTCAAATGACCTTGTAAACATGTATAATTAATGTCCTAACACATTCACTAACTGTATATATGAATAGTGACAGGCTGCCAGAGGCTGCCAGAGAAGTAAGGTGAGGAAAATTGCATTGCATTCAAATTTAATATTTAATAGTTTTGTTTTCTAAAATTATATTAAGGAATATTGCATTGTATTCAAATTTAATATTTAATAGTAACGAAATAGAATTAGTGAAGATTAATAATTTTTTTTAATTTTTTACCACTAATAATATCTAAATATATACACCCTCTCTCTACCACCGGTCAACACCAATAACCACCCCCATCGTAACCACAACCATCACGAACACACACACAAACACATATCCAGATTTCCACAAACACACACACCCAAATTTCCACACAAAAAGCAAAGATGCCCGCTCATGCACAAACAGAAACACACGCACGCATACACGCACACACAAGCACAACAATACAAATCGAAACCCAAAATCAACACACACATACATAAACACAAACGCATAAACTAAAAAGAAGAGAGATAAATGAGGGAGAGAAAGAGAGGTGAATCGGAAGTGAATGGAGATCGGAATGGAGGTCGTTAATAGTCTAGGGACGGCGGCATGTACATCTGAGGATTTTTGAAGTGGGGAAAACATTGAATGGAGAAGAAGGGAATAATAATAGCAAGCGAGAGAGAGAGATGAAGGGCAGTGGTTTCGGGGAGGGGGGTGTTGGCGGAGAGCAACTGTGGTAGAGGGTGGTAATGGTTGTTTTTAGAGAGAGAAATTGTGACTTTTCTTTATATTTGTGTGATAGAGAGAGAAATATTTGACTAAAGGATTTAGGGGCGGGTGAAAATTGACTATATGTGTGTTATTTGATAAATAGGATAAATAGGTCATCTTTGTACTTAGATAAGTGAGTTAGAAATATGTTTGATTATGGGAGCAATTTGAAAACTTTGATAGTAATAACCGTTAAGTTAATAACTTCCTTTAATATTTTTAACAATTTTGATTAGTTTTACTAATAAATTAATAGTATGCAAGTTACATTTGTTGTTTCGATAGTACGCATGTCAATATAAAAATCTGAGATAGTACAGAGTTTAGAAAAATCGTTTACTCATAATGCAACTCCATTGTATAATTCGTCACACTTTTTTTAAATAGATTTTTTATTAATGAATGTCTTAAACTATTACAAAAGTGACACTTGAAAGTGTCTTGAATAGAGATTGAATCACTGACCTTTCATAGAGAAAGAGATACCAAGTACTATTTGAGCTAGAGCACTTTGGCCGTTATTCGTAATACGATTTGAAAGAATAACTTGAGACTTGCCCATGACTCCCGCCGTATGAAAGCAATAGTCATGTCACCAAATAGTACACTTACTTTATTTAAATCTAAGGTATATCACATTGTGTTAGTAAGTTTTATTTTTAAACATTAGTTTAGAAAATATATACATTGACTTCAAGCGAAAATAAAAGGTAAAAAAGGCACTCCCTTCGTCGGATAAAGTTTTTAATTTGACTTTACATGTCTATTAGAAAAACTAAGACAAAAAATGGATCAATAATAATAAAGAAATGAAAATATAATTATTCAAACCACTATTTATAAAGCAATAGTGTGAAAAGTAAATAGTTAAGTAAGGGTTTTTTTTTTGTGTAGTTATATAAACTTTATAAGGATAAGATTATCTAAAATACTATTCACACTTTGTCAATTATGAAAAAAAAAAACCTTAAATTAAAACGGATAACAAAGAAAAATGAGAAGTTAAAAGGAAAGTTAGAACTTAAACGGACCGAGACGAGGCGAAAGGAGTTAATAAGAATTTTTTAAAGAGGAGCGTGGATTCATTATCGCATAGTAAATTGCTTTTTTGGCCCGTGTAATATTGCAGAATATCAATTCAACAACTGTACCGTGGAAACTGTTGTGAATTTGGTGGTACCTCGTTGCAATCTAGACAAGGAATCAACACACCCACAAGCACAATAATGGAAGAATCACACACACAAGAACACAAGAGTTGTTTACCCGGTTCATTCAACACATGAACTACGTCCGGGGGCAATTGCCAAACCAATATTGTATTAGACACCTTCTAATATGTTGCTACTACAACTACAATGTGTTCTAGGTCGTATCTATGCTTATATAGTAATACAAGGAAACCCTAAATAAAATTAAGAAGAGTTTGTATCAAAATAGGAAACAAAATCTGTTGCAGAAAAATCCTCTCGACACGTGGGCGGTCGCCCACCACCCCATGGGCGGTCGCCCATGAAGAAATTCCCCAAGCCGTGACATTCTGACCATGTGGGCGGTCGCCCACCACCACCATGGGCGGTCGCCCAGTGCAACAGAAGTCCTCCACGTTTTTCCTCCTTGATCTCACCAACTCCTCCGACTTAGACTCCTTTTTCCTCATAGTTTAGGACTCCAATCCCAACAATCTCCCACCGGAGACTAAACTAACAAGCATAGAACACCCATCAACTCCCACCACGGAGTAATGACCTTCGAACACATTTCCCCCATATTGGCTTGACACTACCGAGCCTCCTGCTCAAGTACTAAGGCGAGTTGAAACCAAGCGACGTTTCAACCTCTCCGTGTTAGATAGTTCTTGCCTCCCCAAATCAGCTTCTACCTTGATTTCTCCCCGCAAGTCTAACTTCGCCTTCTCCCTCCAGACCCACCTATCTCGCAATGCTTCCCCTTGAAACTTGGACATACCTTGTTTCTTGCATCGTCTTCTCTTGGTCTGAATACGCTCTCTGTTTGGGCACTTGGACTTTCACACCGCGTTGATAACTTTGTGTCCTTCTCCCCCCTAACATACCGTTTCTTGATGTCTCTCCTTTTTATACCAATAGGCCGGTTCTTTAGCCTCTTGCTCCCACCGGAACGAATTTTGACATTGTAGGTAGAGTACAACATCTTCCCCTTAACCCCATGAGCTATCACCTTAGCCCCTTTTGTGACTTCCCAAGACCCACCAATGAAGGTCACACCATATCCTTTATTGTCAAGTTGTCCCACAAAAATCACTCTTCTCCTCAAATTCGGAACATGCATCACATTGTGTAGTTGTAAAACAGCCCCGTTAGGTGTCTTCATCATCACATCCCCCTTACCTTTGATCTTCAATGGTTGACCATCACCAAGATAGATAACCCCAAAATCTCCAGTTTTATACCGCTCCATTGATCCTGCATCCCCACTAGCATGACAAGAAGCTCCAGAATCCAACACCCAATCTTCACCCGACTGCTCCTCTCCTAGGATTAATACATCTCCACCATCATCCACCACGTGTGCACCACCATCTTTGCCCGGACAGTCATAACTGATATGACCTAATTCGCCACAATTGTAGCACTTGACCTTTTTCCCCTTTTTCGGTCCTCCCTTTCCCCTATTTCTCTCCACCCTAAGTGCAGCCCCATCTACGGAAGATTCTCCCCTTTTCTCTTTCCTTCTCAACTCCTCTTGAAGGATGAGATCTCTAACCTCCGTATACACCAATGCTGTTTTCGACGTACTAATCGTTGTGACAGTTACCTCCCAACTATCAGGCAATGATTTTAGTAGAAAACATGCTAGCACTTCATCGGAGAAAGTATATCAACACTTTTCAATTGGTCCACCATACCTTTGAAACTGCCGATATGACTTGCTGCTGTCTGCCCCTCTGACATCTTCGCATTCGCAAACCTCTTTATCAAATGCACCTTATTGATATTAGACGGCTTCTCATACATGTCTGACAGCGTTTGTAGCAACTCCACCGTTGTCTTGGCCTCCATAGCGTTCCGTGCAATGTCGTCGGTTAGAGCGCACCTTACCGCTTCTAACGCCTTCCGATCTAACGTCTCCCAATCCCCTTGTGACATGTCCTCGGGTTTCTCCTTCAAGGGTTTATGAAGATTCTTACAGTAAAGGTAATCTTCAATCCTTGTCCTCCAGAACGTGAAAATCACACCGTTGAATTTCTCGATTGAGTTCTTCATCTGATTGCTTCACCAAGTCCCCAAGAACGCGATTCAAAAAATCAACTAATGAAAAAACTTTGAATCCTCCGAACCAATGCTCTGATACTAGTTGTTGTGAATTTGGTGGTATCCCGTTGCAATCTACACAAGGAATCAACACACCCACAAGCACAATAATGGAAGAATCACACACACAAGAACACAAGAGTTGTTTACCCGGTTCATTCAACACATGAACTACGTCCGGGGGTAATTGCCAAGCCAATATTGTATTAGACACCTTCTAATATGTTGCTACTACAACTACAATGTGTTCTAGGTCGTATCTATGCTTATAAAGTAATACAAGGAAATCCTAAATCAAATTAAGAAGAGTTTGTATCAAAATAGGAAACAAAATCTGCTGCAGAAAAATCCTCCAGACACGTGGGCGGTCGCCCACCACCCCATGGGCGGTCGCCCATGAAGAAATTCCCCAAGCCGTGACATTCTGACCATGTGGGCGGTCGCCCACCACCACCATGGGCGGTCGCCCAGTGCAACAGAAGTCCTTCACGTTTTTCCTCCTTGATCTCACCAATTCCTCCGACTTAGACTCCTTTTTCCTCATAGTTTAGGACTCCAATCCCAATAGAAACAACAGATGTGTCATGCGTACTATTGATATAACTGCAAAAGTAATCAATATACTATTCACTTGTTACTTTTTTTCTAACGAGCGTCAATAACTTAACATAAAATTAAATTAAATTTTCAAATTTAAAAATAATATAAACATGTTATTTTGAGACGCCCAAAATAATAAATTGTCCAGAGTTAGAGTTAGATGATAACGAAGAAACTTAAATATGAATATTAGTTGCAGATAATAAAAATAAAAATAAAAATTGAGCATTAGTTAATTAAGAGGATGGTACCGCAGATCTCCAAAACAAATCGAATAAAATAATTGAAGTCCAAAATTTTGAGAATGATGTTTTAAGTCAACTATAGTGCAAGTACCAATGTAGGGTGATTTAAACAACACATGATCAACACTTAATTACCATTGTGAATAGGAGACAAACAACACTCTATTTCAAAACGCTGTCTAAATAAATTAGGGTAAATAAAAAATAAAAATGTCACCCATATTCATCTTCATCGAACATGTAATAAAAAACATAGCTATTTCTGAAAAGCCCATTTCTTTCAGTCTTTTCCAAAATTTTCAGGACCTCTCAGTGCATAGGGGATTGCCCGAGGACTATTCCATAACATTTTTGAACTGTTTAGTGAGCAAAATAAGTTTTTTGAACCCAGTTAAAACAGGCAATAGAAAATATTTTAATCACAACATACACATACACATAAACACAAATTCTTATTCGGTTCACCAATTTGGTTATTTGGTTACGTTCGAATAAGTATTTTGGTCAATTTTCAGTGATCTTGTAAATTGAACTTTTGTGGAATGATTTTGGGCACAAATGAAATATAAGAATGTAGAACTTCAAGACGCGACACCAAGATGTAACGAGAAAAGCCATTAATCAACTGATCTCCGACACAAAACCTCGGGAGGTTTTAAGAAACCTACCTAAAACCTAAATAATTTTATTGATGCTTGAGTATTGAGTACAAAATGAAAGTATTGAGAGTTACGAAAATATGCCGTCCCCTTCACCTTCCTCTATCTCTCTTTAAATACCCCAAGAATGAAGAAGCTAACAAGTAACGAAAAATTCCTATAAATTCGGTGAAGATTGCTAAAAAGAAGGAGCTGTTGCCATGACTTGAGTTGCCGTTGAAAATATGCTTTGAATAATCTTTGACGGGGTCGTCTGGCTTGTGTGTCATTATCTCCTGAAAAGTAGGAACAAACATACTTGTATCTTCAAGATGTCAATATGTGATGATATGCTCAAGATGTTGAAGGTTTATGCTAGCCAAGATGACAGTGCAATCTTGAAATGAAAATTCTATCCCAAACAATTGCCCCCAAATTTTTGAATCTTTTAGGTGGAGCCAAAGAGTCAAAAATTTCAAAAAATGCCTTTAACTGTAAAACCCTTAATTGACATGACCTCTGAGTAGACGGTTTAGGGTAATAGCGGTTATTTGAGTAGTAGTAGGGGTCTATAATTGTCAATATATTTTCTTTAAATAACCCGCTTCTTCAAGTTGGCGATCGCCATTCCAAGAGAGTGAGAAGCAGAGGTATTCCATTGTCGCCGTTTTAGGTAATTTTCATCCTTCTTGACCTTGTTTAATTTATTTTGAATCTCTGTAATGGGTAAGAAGGCTGCAATTTCCGTTCTTCCTGAAGATTCCACGTACTTAAAACTTCTTAAACCTAATTCCGAGAGGAGTACGATTAAGAAATCTAACCTAGATACTTTGATTAGGAACAAATTAAGCTTTCCCTGAGGGCACTGATTTTTTGATCCTTGACAAGGCTTTTATGGCCGACTGTGTTTCTAAAAACTGGATTGGATTTCTTGAATACCCATTCACCATTGGTCTCAAGTTTCCCTTTTCGCCCTTGATAAATCGTTTCTTTAAGGCTTCCAAACTTTCATATCCTCAACGGATGTCTGTAGGATGGAGGATACTACTTACACTAGATAGAATCGCTCATGAAACTGGGTTAACCATTGGTTTAGAGGAATTGGCTCTTACTTCTGAAATTACGTCCCATGGTCCCTTTAGGTATAACTTTAGGGCTAAATCCGCAACTGAGTGTCTAGTATTAGGTTTTGAAGCTCAAGATAGGGGTTGGAAGAACATATTCTTCTATGTGAGAAAAGATTCCTTGGAAGGAGGAGAGGAGTTGATAACAAAATGGAGGTCTCAAGGTAAAACCTTGATTTTTCTCTTAGCACTTTTATCCTGCCTTACTTTTGTATAACATGTTGCTTACCTTCTTAATTTCTAGATTTTTCAGTTGCCAAGTTGAACATGCTATTCCCTGAAAAGGAGGACACATACACAAACGTGAAGAAGATTATGAATCTGCCTGCTGATATACGAAAGTATAGACCTCTGCCGGTTGAGTTTGAGATTGTTAGTGTTGAAGAAGGTGAGACAGGTGAGCAAGTTGGGAGTAGAGCTTCACCGGACATAAGCATCAACAAGATGTCTTCAGGTAACCGTTTTTTATTAATCAGCTTTGTCATAACAAACATGGTACTTGCGGCTTATATTTTCCATTTATTTTAAACAGTTTCCCGTTCTCAAGCAGGAGGTTTTACCAAAGATGATGTGATGTCAAGGATCAAGGCGAAGGCTGAGATGAAAAAGGAGGCTAAGCTTGAAGTTGGTAAGCCACCCATTCCCAAAATGGAGAGTTCTTCTTCTAAGGTTGTTAAACTCAAGGGTAGTGGTTCAGAGGCCAAAAAGAGAAAGATGGGAGATGTCGAGATTGTAAAGGTGGTAAAGGGGGAAGAATGGCAAGTTGGTTCTGCCATGGAAGTTCTCAACAGGATGCTTGATAATTTTAAGGATTAGGTAACAATTTTCACATTTCGCATCTTCATGTTGCTTTTTCTAGCTGGTCCGTCATATTTGACATGTTGAATATTTCAGTCTGTAGGTTTGACCGAGTTTCTGATGAAGGAGATAAGGGTTCAAGAAGATAAAGTGAAGATCTTCGACCAAAAGGCCAAGTATGAAGGTGCTAGAGCTGATAAGGCAGTGAAGGAATCCAAGGCTTATGCTAATGAGTGCAATGCGAAGGGTAAAGAAATTGAAGATTTGTACAAGGTGATTGAAGAGCAAACCGGTAGGCTTTCCATCATTGAAACTAATCATTTGAAGGAACTTAACGAAGCCAAGGAGAAATTTATAAATGATGCTGACAGAACTGTGCTAGAAACAAGGATTGACATGATGCAGGACTTCAAAGATGGTAGACATCTTGAGTGGGATCTAGAAGAGGCTTGCCAGACACTCAAGATTTATCTAGGAGAAGATGTTGATGGTGATGAGGTCAACTCTCCAGCATTAAATATTACCCCTGGTCAGTCTGATATGGAGGTTGAAGATGCTGGTCAAGGAGAAAGCAAAGTTGAAGGGGATAAGGATGAGAAGGAAGAAGGCAACACTGCGGCAGTAGGCCAAGAAGAGAAGTGAAGGATATAACTTTTTACTGAAAAAACAATCTTTAGTTTTAAGTATTTCAAGTTTCATTGAGGGTGTGTCCTCAAAAACAATTTATCTTTTTGGTTTGTAATATTTTGGTATGCCTTTGTTGGAATACAGATCTAGATTTTGGTTTGTCATGTTGGTGATAACATGATTATGACTTGGTTTTTGAACATGTCTAACCTTTGTGCTTTTCAACAAGATATAACATTTGTCGTATGAAACACTTGTAAATGTTAAGCCTTTGTACTTGTGCGTAACATGTAGATGTTACAACCAAAAGAACTTTTGTTCACATTGTGTGAAACACGTGCGCTCAGGCGAGGTTTTGATAACCAATATGCTAGAGAAAAGATGCATAATATTTTAAACATTTAGAAGGTATGTACCTTATATCTTCAGAATACGTGCTATCTTTTAAGATAGATCAACTGAGTTTTCACTTTACATCTTGAACATGTAAACAGGTTGAGTCCTTGCAAAACAGAAACATGTTAGGGTTGGGTGTTAGCTTAGCTAACACCCCTCCGATGCTTAAGTTAGTAATGTTCTAAGTTGGTGTAAATAAAAATGAAAGGAGATAAAAATAATTTGTTTGAATAAAGATATGTACCTGATTTTGATGAAACTTTAACATGCTTTAACTTACATGAAGTAGGGTTTGAGATGAATTGCATTCCAACTCCTGGGAACTCGTGTATCTGTTGGACTTAATAACCAATATGCCCCCTTTCCAGCTACAGCATCTATAAGATAAGGTCCTTCCCATTTAGCAGCCAGTTTTCCAGCATTTAATTCTCTTGTATTTTGGAACACCTTTCTGAGCACCAAATCTCCAACTTGAAATCCTCTTACTCAAACATTCATGTTGTAAGCTCTAGCTATTCTTTGCTGATAAGCTGCCATCCTAATTTTAGCAATGTCCCTTATCTCATCCACAGTGTCCAAGTCCTGTGTCAAAGCTTGTTGGTTGTCAGCTGGAGTCATGAGACCATATCTTGCAGTTGGTATTACAACTTCAACATGTATCACTGTTCCTATCCCAAATACTAACGAATAAGGATTCGATCCCGTTTCATTCTTGGTAGTTGTTCTATCTGCCCAAAGTAGCAAAGGTAGCTCTTCAGCCCATCTTCCCTTCTTCTGATCAAGACGCTTCTTTAAGTTATTAATAATCAACTTGTTGCTTGATTCAGCCTGTCCATTCGCTTGAGGGTGAACTGGAGTTGACATTATCAGCTTGATTCCCCATCTTGCACAAAAGTCGTTGGTTTTCTTGCTGATAAATTGTGATCCATTATCACAAATAATTTCTGATGGGATTCCAAACCTCCTCAGGATGTTCTTCTTTAAGAAGGAGATAACCTCTTTATCTCTGATCTGAACATATGATTCTGCTTCAATTCACTTTGAAAAGTAATTTGTCATAGCCAACATGTAGACTTTGCCCCCAGGTGCTTTAGGTAATTTCCCTACAATGTCCATTCCTCACTACATAAAAGGCCTGGATGATACTATAGGACATAGGGGTTCTGCAGGCTGATGCAAAATGTTGTTATGCCTTTGACAAGAGTCGTATTTTTGAATATAGGCTGCAACATCTTGTCTTATTATTGGCCAATAATATCCTGATCTTAGAGCCTTAGATGATAACGACCTACCTCCAGAATGGTTCCCACACTCACCATCATGCAACTCTTTCAAGACAACAATAACTTGATCCGGCTCCACACATCTCATATACAAACCTGAATATGACTTTCTGAAGAGTACTCCCTCAATTAGAGTAAACCTAGATGCCCTCATTTTGAAAGCCCTTGCTTCCTTAGGATTCTGAAGAACTACATTGTTGAGAAGGTATTCATAATAGGGTTGAGTCCAAGTTGCTTCTTGATTGTCATCTCTTGATGTCGTCGCTGGATCATCAATATGCTTACATTCTTCAGGCTGCTCAATAGCTGGATATTTCACATAAATAATAGGAATATTATTGTTCAACATGGCTCTGCACGATAACCCTAAGTTAGCCAATGCATATGCTTCTGTATTTTCCTCCCTTGGTACTTGATCAAAGGTGAAAGTGATGAAGCGGCTTGCAAGAATCTTCACGTGTTGAAGATAGGTTGTCATCTTGGAGTTTTTGGCTGCATAAGAGCCATTGAAATGGTTAACAAGTAATAGGGAATCACTATAGAAATTAATATGTTTAACATTTAAATCTAAAGCAGTTGATAAACCCATAATGAGGGCCTCATATTCGGCCACATTGTTTGTCGCGTGAAATTCACATGCCACAACTTGAGGAAAGATATCACCTTGTGGGGATCTTAATACTATGCCTAGACCTATTCCTCTCATATTTGAAGCACCATCAGTTATATGTACTAAATTGTATGGACCACTTCGCCATTTGACTTTATAATTTTGGTTTCCCATAACATTTCTGATAGGAAAGTTAGTTTTGACAGATATAGGATGCATTTCAAAATAATGACGTAACTTAATTGAAGCAGTTATTAAGGCAAGGACATGTTTTTCAAGATGTGTGTACCTGGTTTCAGCATCTAGGAGGGACTTACTTATATAATAGACAGGATGGTGTTCACCTTGTAATTCTCTTACTAGGACGACACTAACAACATTTTCTGAGACTGCAAGATATATAAGAAGTGGTTCACCTTGCTCTAGTTTAGATATCAAAGGTGGCGCTGAAAGGTATTCCTTGAGTTGGATGAATGCTTGCTCATGCTCCTCGGACCACTGAAACTTCTTGTTTTTCCTCAAGACGTCATAGAACAACCTGCATCTGTCAGAGGACTTGGATATGAACCTGTTAAGGGCTACTACTCGACCAGTCAGTCTCTGCACATCTTTGATTGTCTTTGGGGACTCTAGATTGAGAAT
Organism: Adenophora triphylla var. japonica; assembly: GCA_022495995.1. Classification (NCBI taxonomy): domain Eukaryota; kingdom Viridiplantae; phylum Streptophyta; class Magnoliopsida; order Asterales; family Campanulaceae; genus Adenophora; species Adenophora triphylla. Next base: position 67,975 of record JAFEMH010003715.1, read on the forward strand.
TGCTTTAATCTTCTCCGGGCTAGCTTCAATACCTCTCATCGTCACCATGTAGCCTAAGAACTTTCCAGCTCGAACTCCAAAGTTACACTTAGATGGATTTAACTTCATGTTGAAGGTTTCCAAGATGTCAAAGGCTTCTGCAAGATGCTACACGTGATCTTCAATATGCTTCGACTTGACCACCATGTCATCAATATAAACTCCATCGTCTTTCCCAGTTTGTCTTTGAACATCTTGTTAACTAGCCGTTGATAAGTTGCTCCTGCATTCTTCAAATCAAATGGCATTTCTATGTAGCAATATATTCCTTCCGGAGTCATAAAGGCTGTATCTTCTTGATCTGAAGGTTCCATTTGAATCTGTTAAAATCCTGAAGACGCGTCCATGAAGGTCAAGATGACGTGTCGGACTGTAGAATCGACCAAGGAATCAATATGTGGCAAGGGGAAAGGGTCTTTAGGGCACGCCTTGTTCAAATCTGTAAAGTCAACACATACGCGCCACTTGCCGTTCTTCTTCTCCACCACCACCACATTAGCTAACCATCTTGGGTAATTGACTTCTCTGATCATCTTAGATTTCAGTCACCTTTCTACATCTTCCTTGATAATCTGATTATGTTCGTGAGCAAACTTTCTCCTGTTCTGGTGGACAGGCTTGACAGTAGGGTCAATGTTCAACCTGTGAGTAATAACATCTTTGCTTATCCCCGTCATGTCCTCCTGTTTCCACGTGAAGCACTTAAATCAGCTTTTCAAGAATTCGGTCAACTCTTTTTCTACATCTTGAGGAATGTCAGTTCCTACTAACACTCTCTTTTCCTGGTCAGAGATGTCAACAGGTACTTCTTTGACATCGTGCTCCATAGCTTCTAAAACATCTCTGGCCTTCTTCCTTATTTGCTATTCTTGATGAGGTGTGGTATAGGCTTTCATGGAGGTCTTATAACATTCCTTAGTTATCTGTTGATCTCCTTTTAGTTTGACTACTCCCCAAGGAGTTAGCAACTTGACGCACTGGTGATATGTAGATGTGATAGCTCACATATTTTGTATCCATGGCCTGCCTAGGATAACATTGTAAGAGGACGGGCAATTTATAATACAGAATCTCTCCATGGAATTGACACCTTCAACATATATAGGCAACTTGATTTCTTCAACGGTCTGCTTGGTCTCCCCGCTGAATCCAACCAGTACAGAAGAATTCTTTACAACTTCAGAATCTGGAATGCCCATTTCCTTCAGGGTGCTCAGCATGATCAAGTTGACAGAGCTTCCATTATCTATGAATATTCTTTTCACCTTGAAGTTTGCAATCCGCAGAGTCACGACAAGTCCATCATGATGGGGATCTCGAATATCTGGCTTATCATCCTCACCAAAAATTATCTACGGATATTTACATCTTGCAGAGGACCTAGACGTATTATTGAACCTATCCTCCTTTGAATCTTTAGCGTGATGCTTTCCTGCTGAATAGGTTGTGCCACAAATATTCGAACCTCCAGAAATGACATTGATGGTCTTTGTAGTAGCTGGGGATGACAGATGTGTTTCTGGAATGGAATCCTTAGCTTCAATACGCCCCTTCCTTCTGCCTAACAGCTCCTTAAGGTGCCTTTTAGAAAACATGTGACTGATCTCCTTGCGAAGGGCTATGCAGTTGTCAGTAGTATGGCCAAAGTCTTCATGGTATGCACACCATTTAGACTTGTCCTTCCAAGCTGTTGGCTTTTCATTCTTTTTGGGCCATCTTGCTTTCTCGCCCAAATTATCAATTGCACATAATAGTCCTATAATATTGACAGAAAAACAATAGTCATCAATTTTTGGAAATTCAGAATCATCATCATCTATAGCATCTTCAACATAATTAATTTTACGATTCTCAGATTTAGAGCAGGGTTTTCCCCTATTATGCTTATGGTGGGAAGATTCTGCCTTCCTGGCAGTGCTTTTGTCTTAGAAATATATATTTAGATTTAGAATTGCTTAATCCCAATCATTATAAGCATTAATGTGGACCCCTAATTTTATCTAGACCAAATAGAATTTTTCTATGCATGTTAGGTTCCCTTAGTGCTTGTGCCAGTGTTTTTAAAATGTAATTTTCTTAAGATTTGAAGACTTGAAGAACTGAAGATTTTTCCTTTCAGCTATGTGGTTACTTGGTATAGAAGTTTGTTCAACCAGTTGACAGCCCTCAATAGGTCAATCAACTAACCGGTCAGACTCATAACCGGTGAAGCGGTCAACCGGTTAAGAACTCTCACTTGTGGGTAACCAGTTCAGCTTATTCAACAAGCTTCTCCTTCAGCCGATGCATTTATTGTTTCCAACTACTCAGCCCCCAACGTTAGCTAAAGTTGGTAAAGCAGCATGCTGAAAAGACATTCCTGCAACTTGTCAGTAACTCAATTAGGAATGTCAAAGTTACCATCTCTCACATCCCCTCAACCACTCCTTGGAAAAATCTCAATCAAATCTCAGGCATTAAATGAAAAGATATTCCCATTCAATGCCTGCCAGTCCAAGTCATCATTGCAACCTCTTCAGAGACAACGGCTCCTTTTTGAAGCCCACTATAAATAGCTTCCCCGGAGCATTGAAGATGGTTGGTGCATTTAAGATCCTTGAGAGTGAGCTGCCAAGAACTACCAACCTGCAAATACTCTAGTTCAAGGCATTCAATTTAAGTCCCCACATTCACTAGACATCTCTGTAGGACATACACTGAGCACCTTCAATCAATTCTGTTGTGTTCCTCAACAAGATTACATATGGAACATATTGATTGAATCACACACACACACACCCTATAGAAATCAGCTCAACTTTTGAGCACATCTCTAGAAAACACCAGGTCTTTATGTAGCATGATCCATTAGTGGTCACTTTACTTTCAATCATTGGGCTTGCAACTTGTAATAGGTAGGAACCATTAATAGCAGTGCACTTTCACAAATCAAAGTTCTGACCAAACTTGGTAGAGGACTTAGCAGTTATTTAACACTGTGAACCTCTTCAAACAATGTGTCATTTCTTTATGTGTTTGTTTATTTATTGTGTTGTTGTAACCGGTTGATAATCTCTCAACTGGTCACAACCTATTGACTCTTGTTACTGCTTACTTGTTTGACATACTTGGAAAGAAAAGTTATCCTTGTTGCATGAGATTTGAAACTTACCTCTGAAACTCTTTACCTTACCAATTTAAGAAACTCTCTAACCGATCTCATCATTCCGTTGTGCAAACTTTATCTCACCGGTTAGCTAGAGTGTGACTTATCATTTTCAAAAGATTTTAAGAATTTTAGAAAAAGTTTTTAACAGGCTATTCACCCCCCCTTTAGCCTGATTCCTACCAGTTGGGCCTAACAATTGGTATCAAAGCTTACAATTTTCGAAAACTATTTTTCCAAGCTTAACCGCTTGAATTGCCAAATCCAAGATGGCAGGAAAACTCATGCAAACATGGAACATGGCGACTATTCCCATGTTGAACGAAAATGAATTTCCAGTATGGAAAAATCGAATCATGCGGTATATGGGCTCAATAGATGATAGGTTAATGACTGTAGTTAGAGATGGTCCCATAACACCCATAAAAATCAATCTCACACCTAGAGCACCCAAAACTCCTCTCATGGATCATGCCGATAGATCATCTGAACAAGATTTCGAGGTTTATGAAACTTATGTTCCAAAACCCCGTGAAGAATGGACTGAGGAAGACAAGATTTGTGCTTCCATGGACAGAAAAGCTATGCACATTCTAACCTCATGCCTGGATGATAGACTGTACAAACAAGTACACTGCTATGAGACCGCTCAACAAGTGTGGCAAAGCCTGCTCAGATATTTTGAATGAGATCAAGTGGCCAAGGACAACAGACTCTACAAAAGTGTTGCTGAGTTTGAGTCCTTCAAGAAGAACCCAAGTGAAACGTTAAAGGAAACGTACGACCATTTCTGCGAGGTGAGTAATTCTTGTGCTTCTTTAGGTAGAGTTTACACTATGAAAGACCTAAACATGAGATTCCTCAATTCTCTTGGAGATTTGTGGCATATCAAGGTCGCTATTTTGAAAGAATGACGAGATTTGAACACTACTCATATTCAGAACATTGTGTCAACTTTGTTTCTATATGAGGAAGAGCTCAACCGGCTGAGTGGAGTTCAAAAACAATTTAAAAGTCTATCTCTGCCAGCTCAGACCGAGATCTTCCCTAGTTCTTCTATGCTAAACAACCAATCTACCAATGACTCTCCCTCAATCTCTCAGCCTCAGCTAGTTCAAGCCAATACCTCATCTAGTATACCTTTTGAGGAAGAAGATGAATTTGCTGCCTTTGCTAGAAACTATAGAAAGTTCAAGGAGTTTAAGAGATCCCAACAATCCCACAGCAAACCCTTCCAACCCAAATCCTCATTATTCCAAAGATCTGGGAAATTTCAAAGAAAGGGCCAAACCTCAACCTCAACCGATGGTAAGAATGCCCAAGGTGAGCTTGTGTGTTATAATTGTAGAAAACCCGGCCATTTTGCTTCCAAATGTCCTCAACCGAAATATGAATTTCTGAGGAAGAAACCGTTCAAGAAAAACCCTAGATCTAAGAGCTTAGTTGCCGAGGAAGGAACCGAAAATGCTATGCCAGTCTGGTTTGAGACTGACTCTGAAAATGAGAATGCTGACTCAGATGAAGATGCTGATGTTAGTTTTGTTGCTATTGATGGAACAAACGATGAACCCATCTTCTTGCAGTCACCTATCTTTAGACACCCCAACTCCAATGAACAATCATCTTACAATGACCAGACCCTACCTATGAGATCTCCTTTGACTTACTTTGATGATCCTATTCCCAAGGCAGATAACCCTTACAATTTCAAAATTCAGAACATAGGTGGAGCTCTCTATGGTCAGTGTAAAACCTTGCCCACTCTTAGACCTCTGATGCAACAAATTCAATAGACCTACCAAGCTGAAGCCTTACCTATTTCTTCTCATCAACCGATGCTTGAGCCCCGACCGATTCAATTCTTAAAGACCCTAACCGAGCCAAGTCCTCAACCGATATCATCCCTACCAAATTTTGATCCTAACATTGAACCATCATCCTCAACCTCTCAGCTTACCATTGACCCTATGCCCAATATGTCAAAGTCTAAAATGGCAGAGGTGATGAATGAGCTCTTCTCTGATTTTGAAAAATTAAATGAAGCTCACAAAGTTATAACTGTTAATCTTAAAAAGGTCACAACTGAAAATGACTCTTTAAAAGCTGAAATAAAAGTTTTGAAAGAAAGTAAGCTAGAGTCTGATCAGTTAAGGAAAGAAAATCAAGGACTCACTGAGAGACTAAATATCTGTGTTAGTCAAGTTGCTGATCTAGTGTCAAGGAATAACTCTCTTTCAAAAACTATTGACACATTTTCAAAATCCCGAGCTGCTGTGGAGACTATCATACAAGACCAGATGTCTCCTAATAGAGATCTATCAGGTATAGGCTTTACCTCCAGCAGTAATGACAGCAAAGATAAACCAGTTAATAAGTCTGTTACTAAGAACTTGATGGACAAATTTGATAATGCTCAATCCAACTTGCTTAAGAAAGGTTCACCTAGACCTTTTAGTGCTGTCCCACACACCTATCCCAAGGTGAAGGAACAGATGAAGGTCACGATTGACAAGAACAAATCCCAATAGACCGAGGTAGCTGATCCTGAGCTAGGAAAATATGTCCCACTCAGTGATGGTGACAGCAAAGCTGGAATTAAACTTGCTGGCCAAGTTGTAGGTCAGGAAACCTCAACCGGTAAGGCAGCCGTAACCGGTCAGGGAGTGACCGGTCATCCAACCGGTAAGGGCCCCTCAACCGGTAAAGGAATTCCTAAGCCTATGCAACCGGCCAACAAAGGTAAATCCATCACCTTTGTCCCCAAAGGTTTTGTTCCTGTTCAATCATTAAACCCTTCTAAAGCATTGGCCAAATTGGATATCAACTCATCTAAGTCCTCACAGCCATCTTCTAATAAATGCACAAATTGTGGTTTTATCGGTCATAAGGCTTATGAATGCCTCTTAAAGCACCTATCTAGACCCACTGAGTCTAAAAGCTCAGGTGGTGGCCAGGTTGGCTGCCAAAGAGGAACTAACTTTTTGGACCCAAAAGAATAAGGGGGACCATAAGCTTATTGTTTCATTTCAGGAATGCTTTATAGCCTCAACCGATGCCGGTAAGGATGTTTGGATTATGGACAGTGGATGCTCTAGGCATATGACTGGCCATGCCGATCTCGTGACCGATCTTGAAGAAGCATCTGGTCCTCCAGTTGTCTTTAGTGACAACGTAAAGGGTAAAATTATTGGTCGTGGATCCATCAAAAGAGGTACAGTTACTGTACAAAAGGTATCTTTGGTGGATGGTCTGAATCACAACCTTCTCTCCATATCACAATTTTGTGATAAAGGTATGCATTGTATTTTCAATTCTTCCAACTGTTATGTGAAAGACATTGCTACAGGAGAAACCCTTCTCACTGGATATCGAAAAGGTAACGTGTATGCTATAGATTTAAGTACTGTTTCGAGTGTTACTAATGTTTGTTTTGTAGCTAAGAACATTAGTGAGAATTCCTGGCTATGGCACAAGAGACTCAGTCATTTGAATTTCAAATACCTATCCAAGCTGGCTAATAAAAATCTAGTTGCCGGCTTACCTCAAGTGTCTGCTGATCGTGGAAGGAAATGCAGAGCCTATCAGTTAGGAAAGCAACATAAAGAATCATTCCATAGCAAGCCCTGCATGTCCACTTCTAAGTGCCTCCAATTGCTACATATGGATCCGTTTGGCCCCATAACATCTGCCAATTTAGGGGGAAGCAGATATGCTTTGGTTGTTGTAGACGATTTCTCAAGATATACATGGGTGGAAACCTTTGCTTCAAAAGATGATACCTATGAAGTTGCCACCAAATTGTTCCATCTACTTCAAACCCAAAAGGAGTGTGACATCATCAGTATGAGATCAGATAATGGAATGGAGTTCAAAAATAATGGAATCGCTCAGTACTGTGATGATCACGGAATAGATCATAATTTCTCAGCTGCTGGGACACCGCAACAGAATGGTGTAGTTGAGAGAAAGAACAGAACCTTGATCGAAGCTGGAAAAACAATGATATCCGAAGCTAGGCTTCCCAAGTATTTTTGGACTGAAGCTATCCATACAGCATGCTTCACTCAGAATCGATCCTTGGTCAACAAATTTCACAACAAGACCCCTTATGAGCTTTGGCGTGGCAGAATTCCCAACATTGGTTTCTTAAAGATTTTTTGATGCAAATGTTATGTTCTTTACAATGGTAAAGAGCGCCGAGGTAAATTTGATGAAAAAGCCGATGAAGGCATCTTTATTGGTTACGCCAAGCACAAGTAAGGCATTTAGAGTTTTTAATAAACGTCTGTTGAAAATTGTTGAATCTGTTCATGTTACTTTTGATGAATTTGATTTGCTAGAGTTTGACAAGGCTCTAAATAGTACTGATAACTCTGGTGTTTTTGAGACAGGTGAATCCAGCAATCAAAATTCCAATCAAACCACCAGTATCAATGCAAATCAATCTCCAGCTCAGCCTTTAGCCTCTAGTGGTGTAACCTGTAGAGACCTAGTTGATGACTCCTTCTTTCCTCAATCGGTTAAACAACTTAATGTTCAAACTCCTTTAACCGATCCATTACCAGCTAGCCCCTCTACTACTGTTCCTTTTACACCACCTGAAGCTGAACCAATTTCAAACATTAACTTACCATTTCCTTCTCCACTGACCGATCACCATCAGTCAGCCTCACCTCTTCCTAACCGATCTCCTCAACCGGTCACACCTCCCTCAACCGATTCTACTCCTCTGATAGAAACCTTAAGACAAGAATCGGTCAGGCAAGACCTTCCTAGGGAAGTGAGAACAGTTAGAGATCATCCTTTGGAAAATGTGATTGGTGATGTCTTTGGTCCAAGAATGACTAGAGGCCAATTAAGAAGCATGAAGGAACAACATGGATTATTTTCCTCTGCTATGGTCTCAAATATAGAACCAAAGAAGACTGAAGAAGCACTTAATGACCCCAGCTGGGTAGAAGCTATGCAAGAAGAGCTTAACCAGTTTGATAGATGCAAAGTATGGGAATTAGTGCCTAGACCTAGTGATCAAATAGTGATTGGAACAAAATGGGTTTATAGAAATAAATTGGATGAGTCTGGAAAGATTACAAGAAACAAAGCTAGATTAGTGGCAAAAGGGTATAAACAGGAAGAAGGCATAGATTATGATGAGACTTTTGCCCCCGTAGCTAGACTAGAAGCCATTAGGTTATTTCTTGCCTATGCAGCCTACAAAGAATTTAAGTTGTACCAAATGGACGTGAAAAGTGCCTTTCTTAATGGAGAACTTCAAGAGCTTGTATATGTAGAACAACCTCCAAGATTTGAAGATTCCAAGAAGCCTAATAATGTCTACAAAATTGAATAAATCTTTGTATGGCCTCAAGCAAGCACCTCTAGCATGGTATGAAACTCTCCCCAAATTCCTACTTAGTAGAAGTTTGAACGAGGTAAAATAGATACCACCTTATTTATTGATAAGCATAATGGTCATTCATTGTTAGTTCAAATATATGTTGATGACATTATTTCTGGATCGACTAACGAAAAATTATGCAAGAGATTTGAGAAACTTATGCAGAGCAAGTTTGAGATGAGCATGATGGGTGAGCTAACATTTTTCCTTGGACTTCAAGTCAAGCAAACCCAAGAAGGTATATTCATCAATCAAGCCAAATACACCAAAGATCTCATCAAGAAATTTGGTCTTGATTCTGCTCATCCTCAAAGCACTCCAATGGCCACAAATGTACACCTTGACAAAGATGAGTCCGATAAGAAAGTAGATATGACACTCTACCGAGGTATGATAGGATCTCTACTTTACTTAATCGCCAGTAGGCCAGATATCATGTTTGTCGTATGTGTATGTGCTAGATTTCAAGCTGACCCTAGAGAATCTCATTTACAAGCTGTTAAAAGAATTATTAGATATCTTGTGGGAACTACTAACTTAGGTTTGTGGTATCCAAAAGATTCATCATTTACACTGATTGGCTATTCAGATGCTGATTTTGCAGCTTGTAAGGTCACCAGGAAAAGTACGAGTGGAACTTGTCAATTTCTAGGTAACCGATTGGTCTCCTGGTCATGCAAGAAACAAGCATCAATTTCCACTTCTACTACTGAGGCTGAGTACATAGCTGCTGGGAGTTGCTGCTCATAAATCCTATGGATGAAGCAACAACTGGTGGAATATGAAATTCCCAAAGAAGTGTGTCCCATCTATTGTGACAACACCTCAGCCATTTCAGTCTCCAACAATCCTGTGATGCATTCAAAGACTAAGCACATAGACATCAAATACCACTTCCTCAAGGATCATGTCAAAAAGGATAATATCGTTCTTTTAAAAGTTCATACTGATTATCAGTTAGCTGACATCTTAACAAAACCCTTGGATATTAAAAGATTTGAATTCCTTAGAGGAGAACTAGGCATGATTGATATTCGTTAATATATTGTGCTAACTTTGCTATCTGTGTAAGCTATCAACTGAGATCAAGGTGGTCCCTCATATACTATTGCTAATCGATGCCCCTAACCGGTTCATCTAACCAGTGTGCAAGAATTCCTAACTGACACCTCTAACCGGCGTACCTAACCTATATCCCTAACTGGTAAAAGATGTCCCTAACCGATGGCCCCTAACCGGTGCAAAGTTCTCTCCTAACCGGTCATTGCACCCATTCCTGACCGATCATATTCTAACTGGTTACCTTTGTAACCGGTCAAGCCTCAAGTAGTTTCGTTAACTGATAGCTAGCCTAACCGGTTAATTCATTTTCCTAACCGACGAACTGCGGCCGAATAAATATTTCCAATCTATTTTAACCGGCTCGTCCCTGTACCGTGTTGTCATATCAATCTTCTCAGCCACTTTATCCCTGACACATTCAGAAAGCAGCTGCCAACTCCGTCCTTTTAAGTTGATCAAAATTTAAAATTTTTGATTAAAAAGGTAACATCTGTATCATTCCAATTTATCAAAAGGTTATCTTTTTGTTCATTATTTCATTATTGTTTAACTGCTGCACACACGATCCTATTTTTACGCCTCCATATTTAAAATCGTGTTCAAAACATTTAAATATCTGTGCAAACCAGTTGAAACGTTTTTAAATTTTGGTCCTTTCAGTTCAAAACCTCTTTATCTTCCTTTCTCTCTCCACTATATAAGGAAATCAAAAACATTCATTTAAAGTTTTCAAAACCCTAGAAATCTCTCTCTCTCTCTCTCTCTCTCTCTCTCTGCAAGAATCGAGCTTTCAAGTTTTCAGTCTCTTTAAACCGATCCTCGTTATTCTTCTTCAGTTCTTCAATCCTTAAGCTCTCCTGGTAAATACTTTCTAAAACTCTTAATGTTCTAAATACTGATGCGAAGAACACGAAAAATCGTCAAGTTATGAACTTGTTCTTATCTATCTATTTTAAAAATATGTTCTAACTTAAAATGTTTTGATTCTTGATTCTTTAACAGATGGCTCACAAACCAACTCCAAAGAAAGACATTTTCGGAGGTTACATTCTCCCAAGCTTCTTCGAATCTGAGGAAGGGAAGCTGTTATAAGCAATGTTAGCGGCTGCTGGTCTCCTTCCGTTCTTGATGCCTGAAGGGAATGATGACATTATGTATGAACTGGTCAATGAGCTTTTCAACAATGGAGATTTGGATGAATGCTTGAATGCGGCTGATGTATCTCATATTTCTTCAATCGTGGCTGGTGTACCGGTTGTATTCTCTCCGTCCTCCATAGCTGATGCCTTTCCCTCCTTGCCCTCAACCGGTTCCTCATCTGTTACTTCAAAAGAAATGGAGTTAGCTTGTTCTCAAGATAGAGGTTCTGATCCGTTTGTTACTGGTGAAGGCAACAAAAAGGCTGATTTGGATGCCGTTCACTATGCTTTAGCCGAGGTGATTGATCGATGTGTTTTTTGCCGGTCTGGTTCCCATCATTGTATCACTATGATACAGTGGGAAGCCATTACTACATTAATTCTTCAAAAGAGCTTCAACTGGTGCTCCTTCATTTATAGAGTGATCTTGATAGCATTCAAGAAATTTTGGAAGGAAAAGCATTTGACTAGGCCAAACAAAGCTAGTCCAGTTCACTACCTCCTCATCAGTAGAATCCTCATGAGAATCCCTTCCATATATGCCATATCAGCCAATCAACCCTCATACCCAAAATCCTTTGTCAAAGCCTTTGACAAGGCTGATCAAGCTAGGATTCTGAGAGAAGCCAAATCGATGGCTGTTGCTGCCTCAACCGATATTCCATCGGTCAAGAAGAAAACCTCCAAGCCCAAATCAAAGAAGCCTCTAACCGATGCCCCTAAGCCAGTAACTGATGAACCAAAGCCCTCTCAACCGATCCCCTCACTGGTTAATAGAAAATCACCTGACCATGATGATGATGTACCGATCTCTATCTCTATCCGACCAAGAAAAACAGCTAGAAAATCAGCCAAACCTGCAACTCCTCCAACCTCCTCAAAATCAAAACCGATAACAAAAACTCCTTTCCAAATAGCCAAAGAAAACACTGAAAGAAAAAGGAGGATTGAGTCTGATCTTACCTCCTTCATCCCATTCATACCCAAAAGGCTACTCAGTCATGACACCTTAACTGATGACATTCCCATAATCGGTCATGCCTCCAATCCATCTTACGGACGCTGCCAACCGATTAGAGATCCCACTTTCCATATATTCCATAATAATCCTTGGGCCTTCAATCCTCAGAGTCTGCTCCCTCACCCAATTGAGTCTATCCCATTGATCATTTGCCACCTTTCATTAGGAAGCAACTTCAATTTCATGAGATCAACAAAACATCTGTTCCAGTTGGGAATATTCATGACTATATTGACTTTAGCAACCGTCATGAGGAAAAGGGAATTTACTTCAGCCGACCTTGCAGACTTAGAGAATTTGATCTCACTCTTTCTATGCTCAATCTCATCAAGATCTACAACAAGTTCTTTGATCAGCTTCCTCTCCAATGGAACGCTGTATATTTGGCTCAGGATAGATTGAGACAGGATATGACGATCCAGTCGGTATGGGCAGATTTTGCTATCTTGTATGGTGCTAAAGACACCTTGGTTGAGAATGATCTCTATCAGCTAGGCAGATATGAGTTGGAATTTGACTCATTGCATAATTTTGATTCTGAACCTGTTGATCTTGGCCCCAGGAAGAATCAGTTGATGAGAAATGTCATGGATGTGTTAGAAAATATTCTGGATATGGACGCTGAGCTAAAAGCTGCTGGAAATATTGCTCTACCCGATTTCTTTTCTTCGGTCCAGTCCAACAAGACCAAATGGACATCGGTTACGGATGCATAAATAGATGAATTATTTGAAGATGATGGGAAAGAATATGTTGATGATGAGCCAACCAATAACTTTGCTAAGTCCAGTTCCAGCTCCAGTTCAAGCTCAGATGATGGTGATCAACCAAGTAGAATGGAAAAGGTTGAACCAGTTTTTAATACTCCTAAACCGATGGCAACGGTTAGGAATGTAGGAGGAGGGATAACCGATACGTCACCGGTTAACACCTTGGGAGGAGGCATAGCTGCTCAACCGACGGTTACTCAACCGATTGCTATACCTCTAACCGATGCATCTGCTGAACCGGTTAGAGAGGCCACTCATGCTGAAACCGATGATGCTGATATGCAGAAAGCTATGGCTGCTAGCCTGTTTGATGAAGAGCTTAACCGACAGCAGTCAAGGGCTGAGGAAATGGCAACTGCTCAAGCCATTCAAGCTTCTATTCTGGACAACCAAGCCAAGGAAATTCAAGCTTTAATTTCTACAAGTAAGCCACCAGTTGAGGAGGAGAAAACATTTTATTCTTCTATTGATGAACTTCCAGAATCCAATTTTCTTGAAGATGAAGAAGACTTAGAATTCATTGCAGTTGAATCCTTTGATTATGATCCTTTTGATCCATCTTTCCCTCCTGTTCACTTCAATTCTTCTCAAGATTCTGAAGCTCAGAAAGACTTGATGTCTTGTCTTAATTATTTTACCAGCAAAGCCTCAATTCCTCGGTTACCTAATGGGATGCTATTCTTTGAGCCCCATGAGAGAGTTGTTAGCCGATCTAGCCTTGAACCGATACCAGTGCCTGAACCTTTGAAGAAGGCTGATCCAACCTGTGAGACCAGTTCAAGTGTTGCTCCTATTATTCTCAAGCTGAAAAGGAGATTGCCACCGGTCAAGGACGCTCCGATCAAACAAAGCAAAATTGATCAACATCTACCCTCATCTTTCCCAGTTAAGCAGAAACTGATCTACAATTCCTTGAGAAGGTACGCACCTAAGCCCCTTCGAATTGGCGGTCAAGCATTCAACCTTTTGCCTAGACCGGTTGAATGCTCCTTGTCAACCGACGGCTTGTACCTCAAATACTTGGCATTGAACAACCGAATGACCAAGGTGCTAGAAATGAACATTTTTAATTGGTCTTATGTTGTGACCAAATTGGTTGGCTTTATGCCTCAAGTACCTCATTTGTTTGTCAGAGGAGATGATGGAATTTTCAGACCTAGGAGCAACATTCTTCATGCCTATGTACTCTTGCTTGCCTTAAGGGTGATCCCTTTAATTCGGTTACGGCAAGAAGCCTTACTGATGGCTCCCATTACTGCTGAGTTACTAGCATCTGCTTTTGATAAAGCCCATGATATTCAGAGTGCCATTGCACTAAGCTTGGAGACCGGTGGAGTCATATCTCTTGTTTCTTATGAGTCTACCCCAACCGATGAAGAATCTACTCCTCCAATCGGTCAAGCTAGCCCTCCAACCGTTCATTCATCTTCTATCCCTGTTCATAGTGACTTTCCAACCGATCCTCTAACTGATAAAGACCCAGCCTTAACTGATCTCAGTCTAGCTGATCTGCTTCTAACCGACGATACTTCTTCTCAAATTCAGCCTGTCCAAGACTTATCAGTTGCTGTTGTACCTCCAACTGACCCTATTCCTATCTCTCTTAGTTCCTCACCCATTGACTCTTCCAGTGATAGTGATGCTGATGTAGATCCCTCTCCAACCGATGACCCTCAATCGATTAGTGAAGATGAGCTTAACCGACCAGTGGTGGTTAGAGACCTTTGTGAGCTGTATGATGCCCTGGTTGCTGGTATGATTAAGTCCAATCAGGAGGAGGAGAACAAGAGGTTAGACAGAATGGAACATGGATATGCCATAGATTTGTCCAACTTGCTGACCTTCTTGACAAAGACGCAACTATTACTGATCTTGCCTCCCAGCTCAGTGCCTCAAACCAGTCAAATCAAGAGCTTCTGAATCTTGTCTCAGCCTCTCAAGCCGATCTAAAAATTGCAACCGATGAAATTAAGGGGTTAAATCTCAAGCTCAAAGAGGCAGAGCAGAAGCTAACCGATCAAGCCACTTTGTTCAGAAAAACCAATTATGAAAGAATCAAACTGAAGTCTGAAAATGAGGTGCTGAAGAAGATGCTTGCCGATCGTGAGTCTGAGAGGTCAGCAAGAAAGAAGAGAAAGAGAGATGACAAAGAAGAGAAGAAAGCTGCTGCCAAGAAATCTAGGTCTGAACTGGCGATCTTATCGGCTACCCCAGCAGAATCCAAGGACAAGCCATCAACCGATGATCCTGCTGATGATCCAGTTTGAGAATGTAACCGATGATGTTTTTGTCTTTCTTCCTAACCTGTTGCAGCCCTTTATCAATGAGATTTCTTTGAACCCTAAACTTTTATTGCTTTAAATAGTTTGCTTTTTGTACTTCCTTTAAAATATTGTGAATGTCTCTCTGCTACTAACCGTCTTACTTTGCAGGTTGATTCATTCAAGTTTCTTATTCCTCCTTTCCTTCTTTAAGCTTTCACTTTGTTTGTAAGCTTACTTAGGTAGCATCAAGTTGTCACTTGACTTAGGGAATGACATATTTATAGATAAACACTTAGTCATTCTTTTACTAAGTCAAGAAGATGTTAACCTAGGATGATTGGACTTAAGCAATTAGGAGGGGATTGTTAGTCAAATATATGTTTAGATTTAGAATTGCTTTATCCCAATCATTATAAGCAATAATATGGACCCCTAATTTTATCTAGATCAAATAGAATTTTTCTATGTATGTTAGGTTCCCTTAGTGCTTGTGCTAGTGTTTTTAAAATGTATTTTTCTCAAGATTTGAAGACTTGAAGACCTGAAGATTTTTCCTTTCAGCTATGTGGTTACTTGGTATAGAAGTTTGTTCAACCAGTTGACATCCCTCAACCGGTCAATCACCTAACTGGTCAGACTCATAACTGGTGAAGCGGTCAACCGGTTAAAAACTCTCACTTGTGGGTAACTGGTTCAGCTTATTCAACAAGCTTCTCCTTCAGCCGATGCATTTATTGTTTCCAACTACTCAGCCCCCAACGTTAGCTAAAGTTGGTAAAGCAGCATGTTGAAAAGATATTCCTGCAACTTGTCAGTAACTCAATTAGGAATGTCAAAGTTACCAACTCTCACATCCCCTCAACCACTCCTTGGAAAAATCTCAATCAAATCTCAGGCATTAAATGAAAATATACTCCCATTCAATGCCTGCCAGTCCAAGTCATCATTGCAACCTCTTCAGAGACAATAACTCCTTTTTGAAGCCCACTATAAATAGCTTCCCCGGAGCATTGAAGATGGTTTGTGCATTTAAGATCCTTGAGAGTGAGCTGCCAAGAACTACCAACCTGCAAATACTCTAGTTCAAGGCATTCAATTCAAGTCCCCACATTCACTAGACATCTCTGTAGGACATACACTGAGCACCTTTAATCAATTATGTTGTGTTCCTCAACAAGACTACATATGGAACATATTGATTGAATCACACACACACACCCTGGAGAAATCAGCTCAACTTATGAGCACATCTCTAGAAAACACCAGGTCTTTATGTAGCACGATCCATTAGTGGTCACTTTACTTTTAGAAGCCTTCAATCATTGGGCTTGCAGCTTGTAATAGGTAGGAACCATTAATAGCAGTGCACTTTCACAAATCCAAGTTCTGACCAAACTTGGTAGAGGACGTAGCAGTTATTTTACACTGTGAACCTCTTCAAACAATGTGTCATTTCTTTGTGTGTTTGTTTATTTATTGCGTTGTTGTAATCGGTTGTTAATCTCTCAACTAGTCACAACCTATTGACTCTTGTTACTGCTTACTTGTTTGACATACTTAGAAAGAAAAGTTATCCTTGTTGCATGATATTTTAAACTTACCTCTGAAACTCTTTACCTTACCAATTTAAGAAACTCTCTAACCGATCTCATCATTCCGCTGTGCAAACTTTATCTCACCGGTTAGCTAGAGTGTGACTTATCATTTTCAAAAGATTTTAAGAATTTTAGAAAAAGTTTTTAACAGGCTATTCACCCCCCTCTAGCTTGATTCCTACCAGTTGGGCCTAACAGCTTTCATAGGCAGGTGTAAGTACCCAAATCTGGATTGTTAGAATCCGTTAACTCATACATTCCAAGATTAACGAGACTTTCCAGGACTGCCTCGATCATTCAAAATTAAAGTGTATTAAAAACATGTTCAAACACGTGAAAATATCACTTTTCCAAAAATATGCAATTTCTGGGATTTTCCGGGACTGTTTCGATATTTATTCGGACAGTTATTTAAAAAACAGTCAAGGTACGGCCCAAAGGACCAATATACCCTTACTTAATGACTTAGCAGGACACGTGTCACACATGCACAAAGCCCTAGGTCAAATCAATCAAATCCAAAGCCAAAAAAGACCAAAATACACTCAGACTAAAAGACTGGCTGACGGTCTGTTTTGCTGGATCGACCATCAGTCCCATCATATTTTCAAATAACCAAAATGCCCTCAAACTTGAAGGTTAGGCCAGACGGCCTGTTCTGCAATTTTACCCCCTATAAATACAACATTTGCCATTAAGTAAATGGTAAAGAAATTTTAACTCTCCTGCCCATTTGTCTCAATTCCAGTGCCCCAAATCCCTCTGAAAGCCTCAGAAACATCTCGATTTGCGTGAAAATAACATTTTTTCCAAACTAAACACAATCCAAACACTTTTTGTATCCAATATACGATCTCTCGAGAGACAGAGTCAAAACCTAGCCATTGGTAAACTCTCATTCTCAAATCTTCCGTTTCATCTCTTTTTACGCATTTTCGCTACTTCTGATTCGATCAAACTCTTCAAAATGTAGACACTACGTTGTCTACGGGTCTTGAAGTGATCCTCTCTCTATCACTTTTCTCTTTCGAAAAGAGTGATTTAGGGTTAAAACGGAGATCTTGACCCGTTTTTATAAACTTTATCTATTACGTCTTTTACCGTCCGAACCGTTTGGTTCGTTGATTGTCATTTACCGTCCGAACCATTTGGATCATTGATTGTAATTTACCGTCCGAACCGTTTGGTTCGTTGATTGCCATTTCTACCATCCGAATCGTTTGATTCGTTGATTGTCATTTCAATAACTCTCTTTACCGTCCGAACCGTTTGGTTCGTTGATACCGTCCTTTCAATATTGTCATTTACCGTCCAAACCGTTTGGTTTGTTGATCGTATTTACTTTTAACATCCGAGTCAAGAAATTGAGTTGTCGATCGTTATTTCAATACTGTCATTTACTTTAAAGGCCTTTTCCTTTACTGTCGTTTTATCAAAAAAGGGGTAACGTTATAATGCCCAATTCAAAATCAAAATTTTTCCTTCTTGTCATTTTATCAAAACAAGGGAAAACGTTATAATGCCTGACTCATTTCAAAACCGCCATTCAAACTTCCTTTAAATCCAAAGTTTGACATTCGAACTCATTTTCAGGTAACACAAACACACACACACGCACAATTTTTGAGAAAGGTAGAAAGACTCGTCAATACGAGGTATTTCAGGTGAGTCCAGTTTATCTCTTCCCGAGGCGTTACGTGACCTCCGAACCTAACAATCTCTGTTCAAAATCCATTTCTTAAGTTTTTTCTCCTAATAAAATGACCCCCTTTCAAAAGCCTTTCTTCAGTTTTGGATCCTAATAAAAACGATCCCCTTTCAAAAGCCTTTCTTCAAGTTTTGGCTCCTAATAAAAACGATACCCTTTCAAAAGCCTTTCTTCAGTTTTGGCTCCTAATAAAAAGGATCCCCTTTCAAAATCCTTTCTTCAGTTTTAGCTCCTAATAAAAACGATCCCCTTTCAAAAGCATTTCTTCAGTTTTGACTCCTAATAAAAATGATCCCATTTCAAAAGTCTTTTTCAAAGTTTTGGCTCATAATAAAAATGGTGTGGCGACTCTCTTTTCCCGTGAAATTCAAACCGCTCGCCGCTCTCGCGATCCGGCTAATTTCAGCAGGGACCTCTGTGGTATTGTTTTCTCTGATTAGGTTATCTTCTTCAAGACGTATGAATTAGATGGATCTTGTTCTGACATCTTCAAGCTTCTTGCATGGGTTTTTGACTAGATCTTCATAATATGGTGAATCTTTCTTGAGGCCCATTCTGAATGCATCAGTTGCAGTTGACATGTCTAAGTTTGGTATGTCCACTGCTTCTTTATTGAACCTGCTCAAATAGTCTTTAAGAGTTTCATCAGGTTGTTAAGTTATTCGGTATAAATCACTAGTAAGGCTTTCAAATACCCTATTACAAGAAAATTGATTAGTGAATAAATCAATTAATTGAGCATAGGACCCAATGGAATTTAAAGGCTGATTGATGAGCCATCTTAAAGCTGCTCCAGTCAGAGTTGATCCAAAGCCCCTACAAAGACAGACTTCTTTGTATGGTAAAGGAATATGGATGACGTCCATCTTCTCCTGATAAAGGGCTACATTCTCCAACGGGTCAGTAGTACCATCGTACTACTTCATTTGGGGAACAGTAAATCTCTTGGGTAATTCAGTATAGGCAATAGCAGGTACAAAACGGGTATCATTGTAACATGTTGGAGATGACTTATGTGCGAGGGATGCAACTCCTGGAACATTCATCATCTCTCTTAACTCTTGCAACTGTCTAGCCACAAAATTTTCTGCATCAGAGTTATTGGGATTAGGATCAGGAATAACGAAGTTATATGCATAATTTGGAAAACCCCCTGCTAATCCTTAAGATGTTGTCTGAAATGATGGAATTGTTGGGTTTTATGGGTCCATGCGCAGCGGAATTAAGCATCTAATAACACAAAACCCAAGAGCCTAGGATCCGTTCTATACGATTAAATTGAATTCCTATGAGATAGAATTTACCAACCTTAATTGCTTTCCAGTCTTGAGCTATCGAACAATTTATCGGTGTGATTTTGAATCACAATCTTCGATCTTCAAAAACTTGAATCTTCATATTGCTTTGAACAATAGAACTCTAGGCCTTGATCTTCGTACGGGCGAAGACCCTCTAGTAGTATCCACACGTTAGAATGAACCAAGAACAGTTCTTGAGAATTGCTAGATTTTTAAACCTATGGAAGAATATTGAGAAACCTTTTTGGTGATTTTCTCTCTTGAAAATTCGGCTAGACTGATTAGGGTTTCACATAGTTTATATTTATACTAAATTAGTATAGGTATATGTTTCCTAATCGTATTAGGAAACTGTCTGTCAAAACCGCCTTGGCCTTGTTATGTCGCACGACTCAATGAGTCCATTGAACAAGTTCTGTCTTACGGCTAAACAAGCCATATCAGGAACTCTCAATCATTCCTCCTTTGGTTTAACCAATTCATTCTAGTTGTGTGTGACCCAATAGGATTATATTATGTTGGCAATGAGCTCGATCATATCGATTCTCATAAGACATAAGCGGACTCTAGCAAGCCATTATGTCTACCCAAATAATATAACGTAAGAGTTCACGTTTCCAATGGTACACTTCCATTTCTCCCTTTGTCTCACAATGTTATATTGAACACAAGTCATGGTCCACATCAACTTGTATTTGTTCTTCTCGATCTTGAGTATAATGATAATCCAATCGCATTGGGGTGTGGCCACACACTTTCATCATTATCACTCATCGAGGGGCCCAAGCAAAACATCTCTCTTTCGAGGAACAAATTCCATCTTGACTTATCATCCTTCCCATCATGAATCCGATCATGCCAAAGATAGCCTTTATAAATATCGTGTTAAGATATATTTTGACTAAAATCAAACATAACTTTCATCATATGTAAGGTCATGATAATCTCAGGTCTAGGGACTAAATGAAGTGACCATATGAGATTTAATTATGACATTTGACCATGACATAAATCTCATACGGGTCAAGTCCAGTCACTTGTTCTCTAACAAGTACCCATAATTTCAATGTGCATCTCTATGCATATAATCATCATATGATTATCCATTGACAATTATACTAATTATTCTCTTAATAATTAGGGGGAGATTATTACAATAAATATGCAAAATATATAATAATCAAATAATAAACTTAAACGATAAAGATGATACATAATGGTTTTAAGTTAAACATAACTAAAGCCTAGGGCATTACACCAACAGGAATTGAGGTTAGCAGAGTAGTGCATGGATTGGTGATGATGCTCTCCGACTGCGTCACGCGGTTCCTTGAACCTCCCGCACTTGATTCTCCCGCGAAACAGAAATGTCTAGGTTGTAGGGGAGAGATTGTGCTTGGCACTGGAGACAGCCCAGGAACTTGAGCAGATGCACCTTGAAGATGGGAGATAGCATTGAACAACATTTCGTTGGTGTAATTTTATGTTTCATTTTGATTCTTAAAGTACTCCATCATGTTGGTCATGTTGGTGATAAAATCAAAAGTCAGCTCCTGAGGAATCACGGCTGAGGAAGTGCCTATGGACGTCCCAGTTGTGTTAGTGACTTGAGCTCTGGATGTTCTGGATACTCCAATTGAAACGCTGGGAGTCACTTTCCCAGAACTGGGATTGTTCATCTTGAAACCTTCTAGCAAACTTAAAAAATCAAAGTTCCCACAGACGACGCCAAATTGTTTTGGTTAATTTTCAGTGATCTTGTAAATTGAACTTTTGAGGAATGATTTTGGGCACAAATGGAATATAAGAATGTAGAACTTCAAGATGTGACACCAAGATGTAACGAGGAAAGCCCTTGATCAACTGATCTCCGGCACAAAATCTCGAGAGGTTTTAGGAAACCTACCTAAAACCTAAATAATTTTATTGATGCTTGAGTATTGAGTACAAAATGGAAGTATTGTGAGAGTTACAAAAATGTGCCGTCCCCTTCACCTTCCTCTATCTTTCTTTAAATACCCCAAGGATGAAGAAGCTAACAAGTAACGGAAAAATCCGTATAAATCCGGTGAAGATTGCTAAACAGAAGGAGCCGTTGCCATGACTTGAGTTGCCATTGGAAATGTGCTTTGAATAATCTTTGACTGGGTCGTCTGGCTTGTGTGTCATAATCTCCTGAAAACTAGGAACAAACATACCTGTATCTTCAAGTTGTCACTATATGATGATATGCTCAAGATGCTAAAGGTTTATGCTAGCCAAGATGACAGTGCAAACTTGAAATGAAAATTCTACCCCAAACAATAACTATTATTAATATTGAAAATCACAAATTACACACAAATTATTTATCACATGAATTCACAATTGTTCAAAACCATAAACTAGAAAAACAGATGAGAACAAATTGAATTGCACCAATGAACTAGAAAATTAATGAAACCCAAAGAAATCACTAGTTTAGATCCTAGAATTATTGATATCATATCATACTAGAATAATTCATGCTATGGGAAAAAACGAGTATTTATACTCACAAAACCCTAAGCCAAAAGGATTCCAAAACCTTTGAAAATATCAATGGCCTGTTTTCAGGAATTGTTATCAAAAGTGTTGGCAGTACCAACAATAACACTTCAGACAATACACACAACGAAATCTAAAATCAATTTTCAAAAGAAATTGCAACGGAATAAAAACACCAGAATTTGTTTTACTCAAGTTATATAAATATATATAACTTGAGTGTGCCTCAAAAGTAAAGACCTCTACTATATATAAAATTGATATGTACAAGGCCAAAAGTTCCCTATCACTATTATATATGCTCAATGGAACGATTAAAATCAAGAACAAAACTCTATAATAGCCACGACACTCTCTCTACAAAATGCTTCAAGAGTGGAAGCACGTATGTGAGGATTGAGTCTATTAGAACAAAGGAGTGTTTGATCTTTTTCTTGTGCAAGGACGTGTGTTGTGTTTCCATATCTTGATCCTTACTATTTATAGTCTTCAAAAGACTTGGGGATTACTTATAAATGGCTGAGCATTTTTTAGATATTGTCGGAAAGTGTTTGAGTCTTTATGCCTATTCTTGAGGAAGAAAGGGTCTTCTCTTACTTGATTTTAGGAAACGACTTCTTGTTGCCCAATTACAAGCTTCACGCCTTTGTACCTTCTAGCTTTAGCTTCCTTGTACTTCCTTGATCAACTCAACAACCCTTTGACAAGGTCTTCCCACTTTTTTCACATCTTCTCAAGTTATGCATAATATCTCTTATTATGCATAACTTCTCTTTTTTAACCTCTTCCTTGCTTATAGTAAATCCACCTTGTTATATCTGAAATATGGACCAACATAAACAGAAATCTTGCAAAATATATTAGACATTAGTACAAAATTATTTGTAAAAGAAATGATCAACTATCTTTCCAAACTCTTGTCTGGTAACACTGAGGAAGTGCTGACAACACTTCTGGTAACATCAATGTTTGCAATCTCCCCCTTAGTTGTACATTTCTTCACAAACTCCAAGTGCTTGTACCTGAAAGATTTTGTTGATCAAAACAGATTATACAACATATCTCACTCAAAGATTAACTCCCCCTTAATCAAGGAGTAAAAGAGTTAATCGAAAAACAATGATTTATCACAAGTACTTAGTTGTTTTAAAACCAAATATCCAAGATCAAATCAATGTATCAAAACCATCAAAATAACAAAAAACGATAAGCCAACCAAAAAACACCTAGAGTATCTAAGTTTAAATACCAGAAAAACTTAAATACCAAATTGTTTAAAAGTTAGCAATAAAAGAATTGTTTTTAAAACACACCATCCACCAACAAATGACCTAGAGAACTCGCTAGCCATGTCTTCAATCTTCTTCTTCCTCTTCCTCATCATCTTTCGTGGTTCGACCTGCTTGGTTATCACCAGCCCCAGCACCTCCAGCAACAATTGTACCAGCATCTCCATCTTTTTGTGAAGAAAGATGAGTAATGAAATTGATCAAGTCTGTGTGCATATTCATCCATCCACTTATTTGATTTTCCACAGTAGGCATCAACTTGTGTAGAAACTGTAAAACCACAGTTTTTTGAACTGTAGTTAAAGTATTACCAGGAGTATTGATAACAATTTCAATAACACTAGCAGTAGTTGTACATGGTGCAGTGGCTTGGATAGGAATGAAAGGTGCATTAGCGGTGGTACCTTGTACTGATGGAATTGAACCAGAACCACCTACTTCATGGGACTTGAACCATGGAAGATCACAGTACCTATTACCACTTTTCAGATGATAATCAATTTCATAAAACCCAGGTCAAGAAGTGAATACATCCGAGGCCTCAACTGGTAGGGATTGGAATTTGAGCACATTAAATATTAATGAAGGATAAGGAAAGTAGGAAGGATCTTTCTTTCTTAGCCATGTGGCTAGATGCTTGAAAACTAGTATCCCAAAGTTAATCCTTTGATTTTTCCTATCTTATACAACACTCTACCATGCTTAATTGTAAGAGATTGTTCATTCTTAGTGGGGAGTCAGTTAAATAAGCACAACTTTTGCAAACTGAGTAGAGGGATGTGAGTCTAGAAGCTAGGAATTTAAATTTGGTATCAGTTGGCCACTCAACAACCTTGTTGTTAGTAAGGAACCTAGCCATTACATCCTTATTTGCACAAAAACTCTCATCCTCTGGATTAGGCATACCTAAGGGTTTATTAATGATGGCAGGATCAAAATAATAAACCCTACCTCTAATAAAAACCTTTTCATATTAGGGTGAGCCCTCATCATCCAGATTAGCATGAAGGTTGGCATAAAAGTTCCTTATAACACTCTCAACATATTGGCAATCATGGGTATTAAGGATCAAGAAGATCATATCCTCAAGAAATTGGTACACACCATTTTACTTTAAATCATCCTTATCGATGTTCTTTTCTTCCCACAAGGGTTTACCATTGTTATTTAGCCAATATTGCATGTTTTGTTTCCTATGGAATTCTAGGGTTAAGTAGGGCTTAAGAAATGCCTCATCATCAACATCAATAATATTATGATCAAACCCATCACTAGAAGATTCAGAATGTTGAGAAGTTTGAATTGGTACCTCTTGAGTTTGAGAATGCACTTGTCCAGAAGCAAGTGTTGCCACAGGTGTCGCCTGATGTGGGATAGCACATCTGGCAGCACTCTATTTCCCTTTTCCCTTTCTCAGCCTTAGTTGAGCAACATCTAGGGTTTCTCCTTCATCTTCAAGCCATTTTTCAAAGTTATCCTCCAATTGAGACCTTTCTTTGTCAGCATGGTAGTCCTCATCTGAAACAGGGGCGGATAACAAGCTTTGAGATTCTTTCAAAACATTTATCATATCAGAGGTTTAGTTTAGACTTGGACTTGTTGATGATTGCTCGAAGGCGGCTTGATGTCCTCTTGGAGGGAGCTTGGGCAGCTGTTGAGCAGAGGAGGATGGGGCTTTCCTTTTCTTCTTCTTCTTCTTTGTGGCAGCGACTGATGGTTGGGAAGGAGCCATGGTAGGAGGGAGTTGGGACACCAAATTAGAAGTTGGACCAGAGACAACAATTGCTATGTTGGGTGATGTCACAGGTGTTACCGCAGGAGATGTGTCCATATATGAGGTAACACGCTGGGCAGCACTCGGCGAAACCTACATTTGAGTTGGCTCTTATGGAATTTTGGAATGAGACACCATTGATGATTTTTGAGATGGAGGAAGACGAAATTGGGAGAGGTTTTGTACGCCTTTTGGAAGAGAGAATGAGGTGTGGTAATTTGTGGAAGGTATGAGAGTTAAATAAGGAGATATTAGGAAGTAAAAATAGGAAGAAATAAAATTTGATTTACCTACAAACACTCAACTCCCCTATTTTCTAGCTATGGTAGTTACACTCAACCAACCCACCCACACTTTCTAAAAATTCGGCCATTACCCCCATATATATATATATAAGTAAATAAAAAGTAAAAGAAGAAAAACAATATTTTTAAGAAGTAAATTAAGCTAGGTAAATATCTCCCTTAAATTTTGAGATTTGAATGGAGATATTAGTCCTAAATATTAATGATATAGCTTACCTAATTTGATTTACCAAGAATAAAAAGATTTTGATGAATATTTTGAAATTCAAAAACTCCAATAGTAAGTGGACTTTCGGATTTTTCAAAATTTAATCATTAAATCCGAAAATAACAAAATATAAAAAATAATATGGCATACACTGATGTGTTACTGGAAATGATGGTAATACTTATCTTAACACATGTATCAAATAACCCCTTGATAACATTCTTCATTTTCAAGCACTTGAGGCATAACAAGTCTCATTTTCAAGCACTTGATGTGTAATAAGCAAGCACTTTAGGCATAACAAGCCTCATGTTCAATCACTTTAGGCCTAACACGCCTAAAGCTTTTACACTTCGTTAAACAAGGAAGCATCTTATTAGCGAGCTCCATGCCTCGAGTCCTTTTATAGTGTAAAGGCTTTAGTGATTTATACCTTTCAAGTAGGATACACTGTAGTAGCGACCTCCGCGTTTCTAATACTTAGTAAAAAATTACTAGATAATATCCCCCTTTGGCAAGAGTACAACGTTGCAGCGAACGTCGTGCCCCGGGTTACTAAGGAAATAATTTGAGTGCTTTTGCCTTTTAATTATCACAAAAATTAGTGATTTTTTCAATTTTGAGTACATAGGGGATTTTGGGAAACATGTTAACCGAAGAATTAATCTACCAGAACAAAAAGGTCGTATGTGCCGCCATTAAGGCTTAAACTAAACAGAAAAACATTTTTTAAAATTTTTTTATAGTGCTACCAGAAGTGTTGACAACATTAGGGGTAACACCATGAGACAATTTATTAAAAAATATAAAGACCAAGAGATCTCTTTCAAATTTGAAAATCTCTCATGGTCAAGGGTCTTGGTAAAAATGTCAGCAATTTGATACTTTGTATCAATATTCTCTATGTTTATCAATTCTTTTTCAACCAAGTCTCTTAGAAAATGGTGGCGGATATCAAAGTATTTAGTGTGGGAATATTGAACCGGGTTTTTAGAAATGTTGATAGCACTTAGGTTATCACAGTACATGCTCAAGACATTACTATCAAGATCATAGTAATCAAACATGTGTTTCAACAATATGAGTTGAGTACAACAACTCCCGACTGCTACATATTCATATTTAGCAGTCGATAGTGAAACACAATTTTGCTTACGACTATACCATGAAACTAAATTTTTTACCCAAAAAGAAACACCCCCACTAGTGATTTTCCTATCAACCATATCACCCGCCCAGTCGGAATCACTTAAACCAAGAAGGTTGGTATTAGTATCCATAGAAAACCAAATCCCTACTTCACTCGTAACTGACACATATTTAATTATCTTTCTAACGACATGTAAATGAGAGAGTTTAGGGTAAGCTTGGTAATGTGCACACACATAAACGCTAAACATTTTATCGGGATGACTAGATGTGAGGTAAAGTAGACTACCAATCATGGTGCGATATAAGGATGGATCCACATCCTCCCTTACTTGGTCATTTCCCATCTTGAGCGTAGAACCCATATGTACTTTCGAACACTTTGCATGCTCCAAACCGAACTGTCACTAAACTCTTTGCATACTTTCTTTGAGAGATGAAAACATCCTTATTTGATTTCTTAACTTGCAAGCCTAGAAAAAAATTTAGTTCTCCTATCATACTTATCTCAAAAGTTTACGATATGTCATCCACAAATTTTATCAAAAAGTTTGTGAAGTGGAACCGTAAACTATGTAATCAACATATGTTTGGGCTATGACAAGTTATTTTTTCTTAAGATAAATAGTGTTCTATCCGCCTCACCTCTAACAAAATCTATATTCTAACAAAAAATTTGTTAAATGGCCATACCATGCTCAAGGAGCTTGTTTCAAACCGTATAAGGCTTTCACAATCTTGTAAACATGGTATGATTTGAATGGATCTTCAAAACCTTTTGATTGTTCAACATATATTTCCTTATCAATATATCCATTCAAAAATTCTCCTTAACGTCCATTTGATGCAATGTGATTTTAAGATAGCATGTTATAGCCAAGAGTAGTCGTATGGACACAATTCTAGCCACAGATGCAAAGTCTCATCATAGTCGATACCTTCCACTTGTGTATAGTCTTGAGCTACAAAACGAGCTTTATTACGAACAATGTTACCCTTTTCATCAGTTTTACTTTTATTTTTGAAAATCCATTTTGTTCCAATAATGTTAGTATTAGAGGGATGTGGGACTAAAATCCAAACATTGTTACGGGTAAATTTTTCAAGCTCCTCTTGCATAGCTTAAATCCAAAAATTGTCTTTTAAGGCATCAACCACATTTTTAGGCTCTAAGGAGGAAACAAAACAAGAGTGTTTTACCTTTGCATATGTGGTAGACATACAGACATACCTTAGCATGTCACGGTAATTCACCAGTTCTTTATTTCTTATTTGAATCGCTTCACTTACATTTACAATTACCTGAGTAGAAGGATGATTCCTTATTATTCTGGCTGGATGATCTCTTCTTAAGATCCCATGAACCTCTGCATCATTCGAATTCTGCTCTTTAGTTTCATCTACTTGACTGAAGTCAGGTGTTATCTAAGGTGTTACCTCGTCAGTGACCATCATTTTCTTCATCATTTGAAGTAAGGTTTATCTGTTGTACTCTTCAAGATGTTCATGCAGGATTAATGGAGTATGCTCAGCTCCTTCACCTGAAATACTTGACAAATCATCAAAAACAATGTTCACGGATTCTTGGATAGACCTTAGTATTAGATTGTACACTCTAAATTCAAGACTATTTAGAGCATACCCAAGAAAAATTTCCCTATCACTTTTAGAGTCAAACTTAGTAAAGTGATCCCGTTCATTCAAAATGTAACAAACACACCCAAAAACATGAAAGTAGTGAACATTAGGTTTCTTAACATTCAAAATTTCATAGGCTGTAATGGTTGTATCGGGTATTAGAAAAACTCTATTAGCCATGTGGCAAGCCGTGTTTAGTTTTCTTTTAGGCTATCCCATTTTGTTGAGGAGTTTTAGGTGCCGAAAATTCATGTTATTTACCCTTTTTCTCACAAAAATTGGAGAAGGAAACATTTTAAATTTATTTTCCATGGTCTGATCTTATGCAAAAAATGGAAGCACAAAACATGTTTTTGATCATAGACTGTAAGGTTTTAAATTTTTTAAAAGCCTCTGATTTTTCCTTTAAAAATAGATCTAAGTGAATCTTGAAAAATCATCAACTATTACAAAAGCATATCTCTTACCTTCCAGCTGTCAACCTCTACTGGTCCCATTAAATCCATATGTAAATGTTGGAAACAATGAGATGTACCAGAGTATTGTTCATGGTGTTGGACAACACTATGGGCAACACGTGTTTGTTTACCCTTGAGACATTCCTTACAAATGATTTTATTTGTTAGATCAAAATTAGGGACTCTTTGAACAACACCTAGATTAACAATCTTTTCAACGTTATGAAAATGAACATGTCCCAAATTTTGATGTCACAAGTTGATGACGTCAACTCTTACCGAGTTACATACCCGTTTGTCTTCAACAAGATAAAAGTTGTCACTCATCTAGTTCTTGACATCACACAACTGTTAGTACTATCAAAACCTCACAAGTATTCTTGTTGAATTTTACCTCTAAATTGTCATCACAAAGTTGGCTAATACTAATTAAATTAGCTACAAGCCCATCTACATGTAAGACATTTTTTATGGCAGGGAATCCTGACACATTTAGTGTTACTTTCCCTATTATATTGCTCTTACTTCCACTACCATAAGTTACAATACCTCCTTCAATATGTTCATATTCTTTTTAAAATATTTTTGTCCCTGTCATATGACATGAACATCCATTGTCAAAGTACTATGAACCCTCAACATTTGTTTTTAAGGCAGTATAAACAACGTCACATCTTAGATTGTTTTTGGGTTTCCAATTTTTCTTTCTTGGATTTTTGACCTTCTGACATTCAGTGTTATCTTAATGATGGGTAACACTTCAGGTAAAACCGAAGAACTGGACTGTTTCTTCTTTAAATAAGTATGACACCTGTTTTTAAAAGGTCCAGTAGTGTTACAATAAGTACACTCTTTAACTTTGTCAGAAGATTTAATTGGGAAAAATTATTTATCATTTACACGTTCTTTTATAAAATATGTTTTATTTCCTCATTAACCAAATTAGAAGTGATCTTATCTAAATATTCTTGAAAACTAATACCTGCCTTGAGAGGTTTACTCAGATTGAGGATCTCATCTAGTTTGGAAGATCCCGTATTGAGTTTCTTAAAGGTGGTCTCGGCTAGAGTCAATTTGACCTTGACTTTTTCCAGCTCTGCATCCTTCTTGGTAAGTTAGACCTCCAATTTAGTCATGCCATCCTTCAGCTCATGATTTTCCTTGGTTAAGAATAACACCATTATGTTCTCTTTTTTCCACTCTACGAGTGGTCCTCATAAAGAGTATTCAACCCATCAATGAGCTCATCTTTGCTCAGCTCATCCTCTTGTGAACTTCCTGCATCAAGATTAGTAGAACCCATGAAGCAAACAACATTAGTAAAACTGAGATTGATATACCTATTGGTGTTGCCACAGGTGTTATCCCACATTGGTTAACACTTGGGGTAACACTTCCAGTGTCCGAGTCACATATAGTGACTAGCATAGCTGTCAAATATCTGATTCATCAATTTAGTCATCTTCTTCTTCCTCATTATCACAAAAAGACACCCATAAGTTATTTCCCATCTTCCCCAGGGTGTTTGCACACTCATTTTCGTAATGACCCATCCCGAACATGCATGACATTGAATTGATTCAATGTACTTGGGATAGGATCTTGACTGACCTGAAGATGCCCTTCGTATTGGGTTTAACTTTTGGGTGGTTGGGAGTGTCCTTTTTGGCATCGAACTATACACCTTGGTTTGTTGCTCTTTTGCTTGACCTGCGTGTTCTTTTTGTTAAACTTTCTTAACATGGAGTTATATTTCCCGGCAAGTAAAGCAACACTAGATTTTTCATCTAATTCCTCAAAATCTCTTCTCTCACATCTTTTTGTAAATTTGAGGCTTGAATTTTCAAGGCAATGTTCTTGCCTTTAGTGGCTTCACTTTGTTCGGCGAGGTTTAATTTAAAGGTTTTCAAAATACTCATTAAGGTATTAATGTCCATTGTAGCAAGATTGTGAGCTTCTTCAATTGATGAAACTTTTATATTGAAGTGCTCGGGAAGGGTTCTAATTTCTTTTAAAACAAGTTGTTTGTCGGTAAAAGGTTTACCCAAAATTTAACACTCATTTGCAATATCAAATAATTTTTCAAAAATGTGAACAAATATCTTCATTTTCACCCATCCTCAAACTTTCAAATTTGCTACTAGCCTCCTAAGCTTAGTTTCACGCACACTACCATCTCGTTCACAAAATCTTTGCAAAATATCCCAAGCTTCCTTAGCCGTGGGACTGTTTTGAATGAGTTTAAAAACATGCATGTCTGCCCACTCATAAATGGCATTAAGTGTCTTTACATTGAAACTAGCTAGGTTATTCCCTTCATTGGTCCATTCAGATTCAGGTTAGATTTGGACATCACCATCCTCATCCGGAGGTAACAATGGAACAAAATAACCATTAATAACATTTCGCCAAGCCCGAAGATCAATTGATTTGATATGCGAGCGAATGCGAATTTTCCAATACGCATAATTCGACCCATCAAGAACAGGAAGCCTCTTTTGATATGGATTAGCTGAATCGTAAGCTATGACAACTGGACCGAACACTTAGTGTATCAAGTACGCAGCTCTGATACCAATTGAAAATGTCAATGGCTTGTTTTCAGGATGTGTTATCAAAAGTGTTGGCAGTACCAACGATACACTTCAGACAACACACACACAACCAAATTTTAAAACAATTTTCAAAAGAAATTGAAGCGGAATAAAAACATAAGAATTTGTTTTTCTCAAGTTATATAAATATATATAACTTAAGTGTGCCTCAAAAGGCAAGACCTTTACTATATATAAGATTGATATCTAAAAGGCCGAAAGTTCCCTATCACTTTACAATATATGCGCAATGGATTGATTAAGATCAAACATAAAACTCTATCCTAGTCACGACACTCTCTCTACAAAATGCTTCAAGAGTGGAAGCACGTATGGGAGGATTGAGTCTATTAAAACCAAGAAGTTTTTGATCTTTTTCTTGTGCAATGATGTGTGTTGTGTTGAGTTGTGTTTCCATGTCTTGATCCTTGCTATTTATAGTCTTCAAAAGACTTGGGGATTAATAATAAATGGCTAAGCATTTTTGGATATTGTGGGAAAGTGGTTTGAGTCTTCATGCCTATTATTGATGAAGAAAGGGTCTTCTCTTGCTTGATTTTAGGAACCAACTTCTTGTTGCCCAATTCCAAGCTTCACGCCTTTATACCTTCTAGCTTTAGCTACCTTATACTTCCTTGATCAACTCAACAGCCATTTAACAAGGTCTTTCCATGTTTTTCACATCTTCTCAAGTTATTCATAATATCTCTTATTATGTGTAAGTTCTCTTCTTTAACCTCTTTCTTGTTTATAGTATATCCACCTTGTTATAATCTGAAATATGGACCAAAATAAACATAATCTTGCAAAATATGTTAGACATTAGTACACAATTATTTGTGAAATAAATGATCAACTATCTTTCCATACTCTTATCTGGTAACACTGAGGAAGTGCTGGCAACACTTGTGGTAACACTACAGTTTGCACTTACAACCTTGATGAAAAAAAAAATCCAATTAAGGAAACAATTAAATTCTTAGTAAACAAAATTTCTTAACCATAAAGGACTTAAAAAGGAATCCCAAAAAACTTCGACTCTTCTCCTTTTCCATCTTGGACTCAAATCAATATTCGACTCATTCTTGAATTTCTTGGTCGATCAATCTTCTATGATTCAAAGACACCAAATTATAACAAATATCCACTTGGACTTTGAATCTCCCAAAATAATAATTAGAACATACTTCTAAACCTCTTTTGCCTAAGTTGTGTTATACCGAACACCCAACTTATCCTCCGGACAATCAATATGTATCTTCCTAGACATTCAAATGTGTTACGCCGAATACCAAACTTATCCTCTGAACAACTAAAGTTTACGCAAACAAATATGTCTTCTAGACACCCAAATGTATCCCCCTGAACACCCAAATTGTGCTTTATCGAACACACAAACGTGCTACTACAATAGCACTAAGAATTTCCCCCACTAGTAATCTGGCAAATCCAGTCGACATTGGATCTTGCCCACCAATATAGATGAAGTGACATAATCCGCAAAATCCCCAGCAATAGCTATTTACTCCTTGACTTTTTCTTCACTTCCCAAATGTGCTAGTGCTGCTCTAGTATAGGATACTTGGTTCATCCCACTTTCTCCTCAACAAAACCAAATTGTGTGTTTCGACTTACTAACTATGTCTTGCTCAGTTCAACTTCATCTTGAGTAACTTGTTGCTACACCTGTTTGTCAACCACCCCACAAGAAGGCTCACAACATACTTCCTCTGAATGTGTCTTTATCATACATATTGTAGCATGAATCTCGATACTCGAGCCAATAAATGTAGATCATTGGAACATGTCTCATCTCGTTCAATGTACAAAACTTACCACCAAACGTTTGCACCCTTATTGAACCCATGAAAACCACCTCGCAGACGGACCCATTAGCCATATAAATATCGCCACCTTCCACCTGATTGTACATTACAAACCATTCCTTGTGCGAACACATGTGAAAAGACGCTCCAGAATCAAGAATTCATGCATCTTCAATGTCCTTGTCTTCTTCAGCTACTAATGCGTTGTTCTCCTCATTGTCATCTACCATAACATCATTTGACCCAAATTGCTCGCTCTTGTTCATCCTGGGACAATCATGCTTTTAATGCCCATTTCCTTGCAGTAATTCAAACATCTCCAAGTCTTTGGCCCCTTCTATAATAACCCTTATTTCCCCTACCTTGGCCCCAATTGCCTCCCACAACCAAACCTGATGACTGAGATATTGTAGATATACCACTAGCTTTTTGGCGCCAAATCTTTGGTCTTGAGGTGAGAGTCTTTACCTCTTCAAAAGTAATTGTATCCTTACCATTAATGCTAGAGTCCATATACCCCTCATATGAATATGTTAAAGAAACCAACAGAATAAGAAAATCATCTCTATCATCCATTTTAACCTCTATATTACGTAGGTCAAGTTATAAAGTGGTAAATAGATCTTAGTGATGCTTAATAGGAGTACCTTCAGACATTCGGAGAGCGAACAACTTCTACTAAATGTACATCTTGTTCGTTAGAGACTTCGTCAGGAACATCTTCTCCAGCAACAACCACAAACCCCTACCCGAATCACTACGATGAGCAATATCTGCCTAAACGTCATCATCATGCCTCTTGATGATTTGAGAATGGGCCTTCTCATCTAGAGTGATTAGTTTTGATGCTTCCTTCACTTTCTTCTCAGAGCTTTCTTTAGATGTGGGAACGAACACTACCTTTGGATCACCCAGTTGATCCTTGATTGCCGTAGCCACATGCGTCTATGTTTTTATCTCTCAACAAAGCCTTCATCTCGATCTCGCATAAACTAAAACAGTTACTCCCATTAAACTTGTCGATCATTGGTTCTATGCTTAAATCCATCTTTTCTCTCACACAGTGGAATACCCCAAAAAGTCTCCAACCAGAAAGCTCTGATACCAATTTGTTAGAACATGCACTATAGAATATGGCAATCACAACATACACACGCACATAAACACAAGTATTTATGTGGTTCACCAACTAGTTCAGATACTAGAATTATTGACAAACTATCACACTAGAATAACTCATGCTAAGGGGGAAGGCGAGTATTTATACCCGCTAAATCCTAAGCCAAAAGGATTCCAAAACATTGAGGAAAAAGCCAAATCTACTTAAGTAAACAATTAAATCCTAAGCCAATTGGATTCCTAAATCCTAAGGACTTTAAAAGGGAATCACAAAAAAACTTTAATTCTTCTCATTTTCCGTCTTGGACTCAAATCAATCTTCGACTCATTCTTGGATTTATTTGTCGATCAATCTTCTATAATTTAAAAACACTAATCCTAACAGATCCTATTGGACTATGACTTGAATGCTTAAAATAGGGGAACTTTTGGCACTCCCGTGCATTAATTTGGCATGATCGTGCGTAACAAGATTTTTCAAGACAACTAGAGTGCAATTCATCTATCAAAGAATTTAGCGTTTCATTTTAGAACGAAGCATATTTAGCTGAGGTTTCACTATATCATGTATGTCATGCAGAAAAAGATCTTACAACTTGAGAATATTCAAGAGAGTAAGAATCTGACTGATATGGTGACTGACTAAGGTGGTGAACCTTGTGAAATTGAAGTTGTGCTTGGTTTCAATTGTGCTTGAAAACTAGGAAGGAGATGATACTGCTTGATTTGAGGTGATGAAGAGAATACGGGGGATTGAGTTTTGAAACAAATTGACAGTTTATCAGCGGAAATTGTTGGGATATATATATATATATATATATATATATATATATATATATATATATATATATATATATATATATATATATGTCACGCTCCAATGAGAATGTTTAAAATGAGAACCGTGAGAACCACTTGTATACACTTGTATACAGTAGATATTTAGCTACTGTATACATATACAATAGACTGTATACATATATCGTAGATACTTAGCTATTGTATACAAGTGTATCCGTATGGTTATACACTTGTATAGATAGATACTTAACTATATATACATATACAAGATCGTATATGTATACATACGGTAGCTAAGTATCTACGTAAACAAGTCTATACAAGTGGTTCTCTCGGTTCTCATTTTGTTATGGCTCTCATTTGAGCACCTACATATATATATATATATATATATATATATATATATATATATATATATATATATATATATATATATATATATATATATATATATATATATATGTATATATATACACACACACATACTTAATATCAATAAGTCGAAAAAAAAAATCGAAAATACTGTTTTTCTCGTCTCGGCGAGATGAATAAAACTACACCCCTGAAAATAGGGTTTTGAAAAAAAAAATGTTGAATAACAATAAAATTCTTAAAATACACTGGATTCATTAGCTACTTAGCTACTGAATCCATGAGTATTGTTGAACATTGCACATTGATTCAGTAGTTAATTAGCTACTGAATCCATTTGTATTTTGAACATTACACATGGATTCAGTAGCTAGTTAGCTACTTTATCCATGTGTATTTTAGAAAATTGCACTTGGATTTAGTAGGTACTTAACTACTGAATTCATATGTATTTTGAACATTGCATTCAGTAACTAGTTGTAACTGAATCCATGTGTATTTTGATCATTTCACATGGATTCAGTAGCTAGTTAGCTACTTAATCCATGTATATTTTTGAACATTGTACTTGAATTCAGTATCTAGGTAGCTACTTAATCCATATGTATTTCGAACATCACATTTTGATCGGTAGCTAATTAGCTTCTGAATTCATGTGTATTTTGATCATTATATTTTGATTCAATAGCTACTTAGCAACTGAATCCATGTGTATTATGAACATTACATATGTATTAACTAGCTAGTTAGCTACTGAATACATGTGTATTTTGAACATTACAAATGGATTCAGTAGCTAGTTAATACATGTGTATTTTGAACATTGCAAATGGATTTAGTAGCTAGTTAGCTACTGAATACATGTGTATTTTTTAACATTGTACTTGGATTCAGCAGCTAGTAGCTACTGAATCCCTGTGTATTTTGATAATTTCATTGTTGTTCAACATTTTTTTTCAAAATCATATATTCAAGGATGTAGTTTGATTCGTCTCGTCATCGAGAAAAGAAAAACAGTGTTCTGGAAAGAAAAAAATCGACTTATAGATTTTGAGATATTTAATTTTGAAATTTTAGGAAAATTTAAATGATAACGTAGTAGTACCACCCAACTTTCACGAAAATTAAAAAAATGTCACCGTTCTTTTATAAAGTACATCTAATATAAACCATTAATTTAACTTAATTCAATGGTTGTGATTGTTTCTCATTTTAAATAGGCTCTCATATATATATATATATATATATATATATATATATATATATATATATATATATATATATATATATATATATATATATATATATATATATATATATATATATATATATATATATATGTTGGAATAGAGAACCAACCGGGTTAGATTTCGGAGCAAAAGGGAGAAAAATCGTCGGAGCTTCTGGAGGCATGGGCGACCGCCCAGGTGATGGTGGGCGACCGCCCAGTTGATCAGTGGGTCGTCAAATTGTTACTCATCTTCTGGGCGACCGCGCATATGGAGGAGGGCGACCGCTCATCTGTACAGAAAGTCATGGCTCGGAGGAAAATCACCTTGGGCGACCGCCCATAGGCTGTTGGGCGACCGCCCATGTGTCGGGGTGGAAAAATTTTGGGCCCATTTTTAGGCATTTTTTCGGGTTTCCTTGTCCATCTAGGGTTTGGTTTGATGCCCTAGCACATATTTAAGCATAGTTCCGCCCCCTAAACTTATTGTAACCAAAAAAATCACATATTATAGTGCAAGATCCTGGCTTGGTAGTGCCCCCAGACGTAGCCAAACATTGGTGAACTGGGTTAACAATTTCTTGTGTTCTTCTTTGTGCTTTATTTCTTGTGTTTTGTTTGTGTGCTCTAATCATTCTTGTAGGTTTGCTTGGTAGTGGAGGGCCATATTCACAACAACTGGTATCAGAGCTCTTGGTTTCAAGATCAAGGGAGTTGTCAAGCAATCAAGAATGGGCAAGGACAAACAGGCGGTTGAGAAATTCGATGGGCCTGACTACGGATATTGGAGGATGCAGATTGAGGATCTTTTGTACAACAAGGATCTCTATAAGCCTCTGAAGGGTGTCAAACCGGAAGAAGAAGATCAGGAAGAATGGGAACTCATGGATCGGAAAGCCCTAGGGGTGGTCAGATCTACTTTGTCAAAGTGGATTGCAAAGACTACCAAGAAGGCGACAACCACCAAGGAGCTATTGGATTATCTTACTGAGAGATTTGAAACTCCATCTGCTGCAAATAAGGTTGATTTGATACGCAAGATGGGTAGTCTCAAGATGCAAGAGGGAGGATCCTTGGCTAAGCACATCGATGAGTTTATGGATGTTATAGACTCATTGATTGCGGTGGAGATCAAGTTCAATGATGAGGTTCATGCGTGCTTGTTGCTAGCATCTTTACCAGCAAGTTGGAGCGGAACGGTGACAACAATCAATGCTTCAGCAGGTAAGAAGAAATTGAAGTATGATGATGTTAAAGACTTTCTTTTGGCCGAAGAAAATCGCATGAAGAAGTTGGGGACATCGAGTGCTTCGGGATCGGCTTTAGCTACTACTAGCAAGGGGAAGCCGGGTACTAGCAAACAAGGGAGAACCGAATCTAGGGAGAACGTGGTGAGTGGTAAGGGCAAAGCTATGGAGACCAAAGACAAACCAAAGGTTGCAAAGGGATCTGTTCAATGCTATCATTGTAAGGAATTGGGACACTACAAGAGGGATTGTCCCAATCGTAAGGGCAATTCGTTGAATGTGACAGTCGAAGGTGACGATGTACTGGTTCTGAGTGTTAGTAGTGCACTAGAATCATGGGTGCTGGATTCGGGGGCATCATTCCACTCTTGCGGGCATAAAGAAGAGATGGAGAATTACACTTCCGGTGATTTCGGTAAGGTCTATCTGGCGGATGGCGAGCCTTTGGAAATCAAGGGAAGGGGATGTCGAGAATAGGAGCATCGAGACGGGAAGGTCTTACATCTCGAACGGGGGTCGGACACATTAGGGTTTGAAAAAGAACCTATTATCAGTTGAGCAGTTGGACGAAGAAGGTTACAAGGTAACATTCGGCTGCAGAAACTGGGTTATTACCAAGGAGGATTGTGAGATCGCTCGGGGTAATAAGGAGGGGACATTGTACTTGGCGAATAACACCAAGGACAGTATCGCGGTAGCGGCAGCCAAGGGTGATACGGATTTGTGGCACTGTCGATTGGGTCACATGAGTGAGACGGGGATGAAGGTACTTTGTTCAAAGGGACTACTACCGGGATTGAAGACAGTCAACGTGGGGATCTGCGAAGATTGTATGTTTGGCAAACAGGGGAGAAATAATTTCTCGAGGACAGGTAGGGGTTAGAGGGAAGCAAAGTTAGAACTAGTTCACACTGATTTGTGGGGACCATCTCCGGTAATTTCTCTTGGTGGTGCGTCATATTACATGACTTTTATTGATGATTATACAAGGAAGGTCTGGGTTTATTTCTTGAAGGGGAAAGATGAATCTTTCGAGGTGTTCAAGAAGTGGAGGGCCTTGGTGGAGAATCAGACGGGACTTAAGCTTAAGTGCTTGAGATCAGACAATGGTGGGGAGTATGAGCTTGGTGAGTTCAGGGAATATTGTGCTGCAAATGGTATTCGTATGGAGAAGACACCAAAGCGCACACCACAACTCAATGGGGTTGCAGAGAGGATGAACAGAACATTGAACGAGCGGGCTAGAAGTATGAGATTGAAGTGTGGACTTCCGAAGACGTTTTGGGCATATGCAGTTGACACTGCGGCTTTCTTGATCAATCGGGGACCATCGGTACCATTGGGGAATGGAATTCCAGAGGAAGCATGGAGTGGCAAGCAGGTAAATCTGTCCTTTCTTCGCATATTTGGCTGCGTTTCTTATGTTCATATTGATTCTGCTGAGAGAACTAAATTAGATGCAAAATCTGTTAAGTGTACGTTTATTGGGTATGGCGGGGATGACTTCGGGTATAAGTTTTGGGATGACCAAAACCATAAAATTATTCGTAGTCGAGATGTGGTATTCAATGAACAGGTATTGTACAAGGACAGAAAGGGGGCATCTGATGGCATTAGTTCGGAACCAGAGATTGTAGAGGTGGATATTCCAGACTCGGGTGGGAGCGTAACAGCTTCATGTTGACCATGGTCGAGGTCACCGATGATGAACCACATACTCGTAACCGGATATTCAGCTGCGTAGATCCGGCAGTTGCGTGGATCGCCCGACAGTATACTCCTTCCAATTATTATTTGCTGTTGACAGATAATGGGGAACCGGAATGTTATGCGAAGGCTGTTCGTAGTGCACTTTGTAACAAGTGGAAAGTTGCGATGGATGATGAGATGGACTCATTGAAGGCTAACAAAACTTGGGAGTTGACTAGACTGCCTAAGGGGAAGAAGGCACTGCATAACAAGTGGGTTTACAGGATCAAGGAGGAAGCAGACGGCAGCAAGCGTTACAAGGCAAGATTGGTTGTAAAAGGGTTTCAGCAAAAGTATGGTATTGACTACACCGAGGTATTCACTCCTGTTGTGAAGATGACCACTATCAGAATGGTTCTGGGATAGTAGTGGCGGATAACTTGTTGCTGGAACAGATGGATGTGAAGATGGCCTTTCTTCATGGGGATTTGGAGGAAGAAATTTACATGGTACAGCCAGAGGGTTACTTGTCTAAGGGTAGCGAGGAGCTGGTTTGCAGATTAAATAAGAGCTTATATGGCCTTAAACAAGCTCCTAGGCAGTGGTACAGAAAGTTTGATGGGTTCATGCACGACATTGATTTTATCAGATGTGAGGCAGATCATTGTTGCTACTTCAAGAACACGGACAATGGGTACATAATCTTGCTGTTATATGTGGACGACATGCTACTAGCGGGCTCTAGCAGTAGAGAGGTAAACAGATTGAAGGCTCAGTTGTCAGAACGGTTCGAGATGAAGGATTTGGGAGAGGCCAGAAAAATCTTGGGCATGCGGATTGATCGGGATAGGGAGTCGGGTAAGTTGGTTCTTTCACAAGCAGAATACGTTGAGAAAGTCTTAGCAAGGTTTTGTATGGAAGAGGCGAAGCCAACAGGGACACCATTGGGTTTGCACTTCAAGCTATTCGAGAAAGACTCGCATATGGGCAAGGAGGAGCGTGACAAGATGGAGAGAACTCCATATGCTTCAGCAGTGGGGAGTCTCATGTATGCAATGGTGTGTACAAGGCCGGACATTGCACATGCGGTGGGAGTAGTCAGCCGGTTTATGGGCAATCCAGGAAAGCAACATTGGGAAGCGGTTAAATGGATCCTGCGTTACTTGAAGGGTACTGCTGGTAAGGCTCTGTGTTTCTCAAGCAAGGAGGTTATATTAGCGGGTTATGTTGATGCGGACTTGGCATCAAGTGATCTTGATAAGAGGAGAAGTACTACGGGTTATGTGTTCACATTGGGTGGTACAGCAATCTCCTGGGCTTCTAAATTGCAGAAGATCGTGGCTCGTCGATTGCGAAGCGGGAATATGTAGCGATGATGTAAGCAAGTAAAGAGATGGTATGGGCCAGAACTTCTTGGGTGAACTTGGGAAGACGCGAAGTGGTAACGTTCTCTACAGTGACAGTCAGAGTGCAATACATTTGGCTAGGAATCCGGCGTTTCATTCGAGGACGAAGCACATTGAACTGAGGTTTCACTACATCAGACATCTCTTGGAGGAGAAGATCTTAAGGCTAGAGAAGATTTTGGGATCGGAGAATTCGGCTGACATGTTGACAAAGGTTGTGAACCTTGAGAAATTGAAGCTGTGCAAAGCTTCAATTGGGCTTGGAGAATAGAAGAGGAGAATAGCACTACCTTGATCGAGGTGAGCACTAGGAGACACCAAGGATGAGTTGAAGAACGGATACGGGGCTTATATGTGTGGTTGATCTCTAGGTGGGAGATTGTTGGGATAGAGAACCAATCGGGTTAGATTTCGGAGCAAAAGGGAAAAAAATCGTCGGAGCTTCTGGAGGCATGGGCTACCGCCCAGGTGATGGTGGGCGACCGCCCAGTTGATCAGTGGGTCGTCAAATTGTTACTCATCTTCTGGGCGACCGCGCATATGGAGGAGGGCGACCGCTCATCTGTACAGAAAGTCATGGCTCGAAGGAAAATCACCTTGGGCGACCGCCCATAGGCTGTTGGGCGACCGCCCATGTGTCGGGGTGGAAAATTCTGGGCCCGTTTTTAAGCGTTTTTTCGGGTTTCCTTGTCCATCTAGGGTTTGGTTTGATGCCCTAGCACATATTTAAGCATAGTTCTGCCCCCTAAACTTATTGTAACCAAAAAAATCACATATTATAGTGCAAGATCCTGACTTGGTAGTGCCCCCAGACGTAGCCAAACATTGGTGAACTGGGTTAACAATTTCTTGTGTTCTTCTTTGTGATTTATTTCTTGTGTTTTGTTTGTGTGCTCTAATCATTTTTGTAGGTTTGCTTGGTAGTGGAGGGTCATATTCACAACAATATACTCCCTCCGTCCAGTTACA
Organism: Adenophora triphylla var. japonica; assembly: GCA_022495995.1. Taxonomy (NCBI): domain Eukaryota; kingdom Viridiplantae; phylum Streptophyta; class Magnoliopsida; order Asterales; family Campanulaceae; genus Adenophora; species Adenophora triphylla. The sequence continues at coordinate 110,012 of JAFEMH010003715.1, forward strand.
TATTTCACACTTTCTATTTTGGGTGTCCAATTACATACTTCACACTTTGTCTCCTACATTATTTTAATACTCACAACACCATTATAATTTACTATTCCCTCCACTCATTCTCTCTCCTATTTTACTTTTACACTCACAACATTATATCATTATTTTTTTCCTTAATCCACGCGTGAACAGTAACTGTGAAGTATTAACTTGGACGGAGGGAGTTGTGAATGTGGTGCCCAAAATTCTGTGTTGGATTCACGCGAGTTTGAAGACATCCGAGTTATTTGAAAAACGGAGTCGCCACGCCATTTTGATTACCTCAAAACTTTGAAAAAAAGGTTTTTACTTGGGTTCGGAGGTTAAGTTACCCCTTGGGAAGAACGTTTGGCGTTCACCCAAAGTGCCTTGCCGGAGCAAGTCTCCCAAGATTTCATTAATCGTGCTTGCTTGCGTGCTTTCTTTGTGTGCATGTGTTTGAGAGTAAAAGGGGGAAATGTCCCAAGTTATCTTCCGGACGTACAAACCATTTGTTGGTTGTCGCTCGGGATTCCTTGGAATTTATGTATTTGGGATTATGATCCCGTCCTCATCTTGTGACTTGTGATCATCGCATTTTAAACCTCGGGACCCTCGGGACTTGCGTGATCGAGAGAATGACTCTCTTTGTGGTCAAAGATGAGGTTCTTTAGGAAGGAATGTCCTTAGCCCATCAATCCTACGCTTTAAGACGGTCGAGCTCGTATAGAGGCTTCATACTCATTCTTAAGCGATAATCGGAGATATAGGGTTCAAGGTTATCCTTTTCCTAAAGAAATCATGAACCTTTAATGGAAGGAACGATGTAAAGATAGGATCTTTTTACACCGGTCCGTTCCAAGGTTGGGGGAAAGGGAAATGTATGATGAAAAAATGACTCTTTAATGAAAAGATGACATTTTTATGTTTGCAAATGATGCTTTTGATTTAAAGAAAGGATCTTTATTGCAAATGATGCATAAAGATACAATTTTTATGCAAATGATGCATTGAAAAAAGGGGTTTTGATGCAAAGGATGCATTTTTATTGAAAAGATTGGATCTTTATGTACAAAGGATGTATAAAGATGACTTTTTTATTTGAAAATAGGGGTTTTAGGTGCAAAGGATGCACCTTTATGAAAAAAGACTACATTTTTATGACAAATGAGGTCTTAATGCATGCAAAAGGGAAAGGGGGATGATAAAGAAATGATCTTTATGAATAAATGCCAAGTCCCAAGCAAGATATATGAATGCAATGAGCAAGTATATCAATTAAAATGCAAGGTTAGGGCGTGCGAGGTTACCAATCGTTTCCTTCGCTTCTTCGGACGGAGCTAGGAGGAGAGGTTCGTCTTGGGTCTTCAAGGAGGAGGGAGATGGCTTCTTGAGCTTCTTCTTCGCCTTCTTGAGCCTTCAAGGGTGTTCTTCACGTCTGATTGTGATTGTGAGTGTATTGTATCTCTATTGTGTGTCTTGTTGTTTTTTTGAAATGGGTAGAGGAGGGCTCTATTTATAGGCAGTCTGGATAAGGCTAATGAAGCCGTGCGGTCAGAGGCAGCGAGCTAATGTAGCCGTGCGGGCTTATCCATTGTGACTCAAGATTCTAGAACCATGCAAGGTGGCATTATTCTAGAACCTTCCCTCCTAATTAAGAAAAACGTGTTTCTTAATTAGGAAGGATTCCCTTCACTTTTATTTAATTAAAAATGCTCCGGAATGTTTCCTAACACTAGGAAGGTCTGGGGAATTACCGGAAAACTTACCGAAATTGCCGGGAAATTTAACCGAAGGCATGAGCCGATTTGGGTACTTACAAGCCCTCGGCAACGTCACTTGCAAGGCGAGTGGGGTTGTCGATAGAAAAGGATCCGATCTGGCGAATGCCGAGACGGATTGGGTGACCAAGACGGTCGAGTGGCTGAACCTTTTGGAAGGCTACCTACGTATCCCGGAGGAATCAAGCCAGGCCGTAGTTCGGAATTAGGATCCGCTGGGGAAGGAAGAAGAGAAACTGGTCTCTTGCTGGGGAAAAAGAAGAGAAAATGACCTAGGAGGTCAAGCAATTGATCCTACTGGGGATATGCTAGGAGTGACCCTGTGGTCGGATATCTGAACTTCTATGAGGGGGCGCTTTATCACTGAGGAGTGACAAAGAAACAGGGTGACCAAAGTGGTCGAATGGCTGGACCTTTTATAAAAGGCTACCTACGTATCCCGGAGGAATCAAGCCTTGATCGTAGTTCAAGCATCACTAGATAGTTAAGAACGATGTCTAGGATTCTTGAGATTTTGACAATTAATGGAGGCTGTCACCTGATTGACAATTACTGGAGGATGTCACCTGATTGACACTAGAGCTTACGTCACTATCGAGTGGATAGAGGTAGCTAGAGTTTGGTGAAGTTGAGCATACGTCTCAATCTCTTTCGAATCAGAGATATGGGTTGCTAAAGTTTGAAAAACTTGAGCATACGTCTCAATCTCTTTCGAACCAGAGATATGGGTTGCCAATGACTTGAGCATACGTCTCAATTCTCTTTCGAATCGTAGATATGGGTTGCCAATGACTTGAGCATACGTCTCAATCTCTTTCGAATCAGAGATATGGGTGCCAATGACTTGAGCATACGTCTCAATCTCTTTCGAATCAGAGATATGGGTTGCCAATGCATACGTCACTATTCATGACAGAGGTAACTTAAGTTGAGAGAAACTTGAGCGTACGTCACTATTCGGGATAGAGGTAGCTTAAGTTAAGAGAAACTTAGCATACGTCACTATTCTGGATAGAGGTAGCTTAAGTTGAGAGAAACTTAGCATACGTCACTATTCGGGATAGAGGTAGCTTAAGTTGAGAGAAACTTGAGCGTACGTCACTATTCGGGATAGAGGTAGCTTAAGTTAAGAGAAACTTAGCATACGTCACTATTCTGGATAAAGGTAGCTTAAGTTGAGAGAAACTTAGCATACGTCACTATTCGGGATAGAGGTAGCTTAAGTTGAGAGAAACTTGAGCGTACGTCACTATTCGGGATAGAGGTAGCTTAAGTTGATAGAAACTTAGCATACGTCACTATTCGGGATAGAGGTAGCTTAAGTTGAGATAGACTTGAGCGTACGTCACTATTCCGGGATAGAGGTAGGCCTGGTTTAGAGTTTTGACAATTCGGAGGTTGTCACCTAGCGTTATCCCGTTATAACGGAATTAACGGAGGCGACTGGGAATAAAGCTTGATTGCTAAAGAGATAAGGGATATTTTCTGAAAAGATGTTATCTTGGTTAAAAGATAACGGAAATTGCATGCCCAAGTGGAAGGTCCAAAGGGCAGATTGTAATTTCGCCGTAGCGAATGAAGCCGCCCGGCATGAGATGGAGAAAAAGGAGCCGTACGGCTAGAGACCCGTTTTTTCCAGATTATTTAAAACAGGTTTGAACGGGCATTGGGCATTATTGCCGCCAAGAACCGCCGAGGAAGAGAGAGAGAAAGGAGAGAATTTCTTCAAAATTCTTCAATTCCCTTTGCTTCTATCGATTGGAATGGATCCGGAGGGCAATCCCATACCGAGGCAAGCAAGAAGGAACATCTCCGCGGCTGCGAGAAGGAGGAGAAAGGAGCTCGTTCGGACGGAGAGGAAGTATGACTTCCTTACGCCTCCATCGGAGCTTTACCCGGGGAGAAGGGAGCATAAATCAACGAACCCGCGATCGGTTGGGGTAAGCATTCTCATTTTGCTCAAATCCGATGATTTTGCTTGATTTTTGAATGATTTAGGGCTTGACCCGAATTTTAGGATTTTTTGAATGATTTTTTTGAATGATTTTGAGATGCATGAACAACCTATGAGGCTAAGAATGTGCATGTGCAACTTGTTTGACAAAAATTATGAGAATGACTCACTTTTTTCTCGCAAAATGAAGTAAGAATGAGAATTTTCAAAATATGAGACGGAGTTCTTGCCTTGTGCTAGAACTAGGTCAAAATTCTGATTTTCAATGAGAAAACATGATTTTGGAAGATGAAAATGATTCATGCATGCCATTTCTGAAAGAATAATGCTTATGTGCAAAAAATTGTGAAAATTATGATTTTGTGCCTTAGGAAAGCAACGGGACTTGACATGACGTGTTTCAAATGATGAAAGACGCTTTTTTGATGCAAATAATGCTAGAAAAACTTTTGTGAATGATTTTCTTTTGAAAACATGTGCATTTTTTTTGTGAATATATGCATGCTTTTGAAAATGATGAAGGACTGACACTTCTTTTTTTTCTTGGTGCTTGTCTACAGGAGAACAAGTCTAGAGGACCATCGGAGATAGCAGTTAAGCTTTGGCAGAGGATGCCGGATTTTGAGAAGAATGGGGTGAATCCCAGCAATGGTGCGGGCTACCGGCTTAGATGCGTTTGTAGAGGCTATCGGCAGGGTGTTCACATCACCTCGAAGAGCAAGGGCTTGATCCAGCCCTTCGAGTTCCGTGGGACAAGACACATAGCTTTCACCCGAGCCGGGGAGAGCTTACGGACTCCCGCCGATTTCACAGCCTATTACCGGCCTACAGCTCACCGGGAGGCCCGTGACTTGGAGAGACCACATTACGCCCGAGGAGTTCCGTGCTTTGGTAGGGTTTGAGCCGATTCCCAAGGGGCCGGGATGGAGACGCGGAACGTCGAGGTAGCAGCCGTACTTGCATGCGTAACTTTGCCGCTAATGATGTGATCGCCCAAAGACCGGCTAGAGCATTCATATGGTTGATGCTATCACCACTATCTTTGCTAATTCGGGACGCCGGCTATGACTTGCCTCCTCGACTCTCCGGAGGATGTGGATGGGATAGGGACGGTCTCTTGGGGAGAGGCCGGATTGGCGGAGTTGTACTTCTCGTTGGACATGTACATTCGGAACAAAGCCGCTTCCATGGATCGCTTCTCATTTGCCCTCGAGGTAGTCTCCTTTCTTTTTTTCTTTTCTCTTTTCCCCGTCTTGAGACTTTTATAAGAGAGAGAATGACCTTTTGATGTTTTGAACATGCAGCCTGGTTTTGCGAGGTGATCGGGTTCTTCCCTTGGAACCAAGCAGAGTGATGTCACCATCTTCCCCGCTATGGTTCGCCGGAGGGGAGATGCGAGAGATAAATTCACTGGGAAGACCCGGATTACCTTCGATTACAAAATGGTGAGGCCACCATCAACAGTGGACGGGCACGACGGAGTGGACTTCTACCTCGGGGCGTGTATCCGGAGATTTTGCCGGGAGATGCCATTGATGTGACGAGGCAGCAGGAGGTGGCTCACCTGGCCGACATGTGATGTCATTTACTTGGGGACCATTTCTCGAGGCAGCATGGCCATGTCCCTCCATTGACGCCATTACTCCTCAGATCCTCCAAAGACGGATGCTACGTGCCTGTGGATTGGCCGCAGGATGAGATAGCGAGGTACTGCAGTGTGCGTGGCCGCAGAGGAGCACTTTGACATGGACACCCCTACGCCGTGTTTGTGGAGCGCCGCCCGAGGACGCCACAAAAGCTAGTGAAGCTAGCGGTCACTGTGTGGATATGGGGAGGATGAGCCTACCGACTCCGCCGATCCCTCCCGCGCATCCGTCCTATGTGGTCCATGGAGTGCCGAGGAGGATGAGGATACCCGTCCCCGATGCTAGGGAGCCCCAAGACACCTTGCCGCCCGATAGCACCGTAAGTATACTCTTAGGGTCTTATTCCCTTTTAGCTTTCGCATTTTCGCTTTTGCAATTTTCTCGAGATTTTCGAGATTTTTCTTTTTTTCTCAGTTCCACTCGCACTTACGATAGGCCGGTCGTGCACATAGGCCGGAAGGACATGTGCCGGTCTCTTCGAGGAAGCCGGCTCGCGCTTCGAAGGCGGCAATGGATGCACAGGAGCCCGGGCGCAAGAGACGGCACGTCTGGGGCACGGCGTCTACCTCATCGGCCTCGGAGTACTCTTCCAAAGGCCATGCCTCGGGGCGGGGACCCAACGCCGACATTCTCGGGAGCAAACTGGCCGAGTACGGGCACGATAATGTCCATTTGTCCGACGTGAGCGACTGTGAGGACTTGATGAGGGAGGCTAGCATCTATGAGTTGAGCAACATGAGGAGGAAGAAGAATCGGAGGCCTAGGAGGTCTCTAGAATAGATTTGGAACGAAAACAAACAATGAACAATTTTTATGCACACTTCGCTTATTTTTGCTTTATTTGGGCGCCGATGGGGCGAAAACATTGTATTTACATTTTATTTACTTTTCTAATTTATGCTTTTTCAATTTGCATATTATTTGAGCCTTGGGGCGATTTTTTGCTTGGAATTGGGGTCAATCGGGCCAAAATGATTTATAATGGTATATAAATGCTTGAATGGCTTCGGATATGTTTTTGTACAGTTTTGGTTGAGAAAGTGGGGTGAAAACTCCCTTGGGCAGCAATCTTTGGTTGCCGCAGAATTTTTTCTCGCAGAGGGCTAATGTAGCCGTGCGGCATGGCCTCGAGGGAAAATGAAGCCGTGCGGCTAACCGCCTGTCTCGAGCCGGTTATTTTCTCGAATAAAAGCAAGGCTTGGCCATTTCATTTCATTTTCCCTCTAGACTTGTCCCAATTGTTCCCAAGCATATTTTGGACCGAAAAGCACCATCTTTGAACACTTTGCGATGGAGAAGCCCGTCGATTGCAAAGGGGGAAGCGAGACCATTTTCTATCCGGTCTTCAATCTTGGGCGAGACATAACTTCCAAAATCACAAGGGACTACTTGATTCTTCCTTCAAGATCAAGTCTTTATGGCATTTGAGGGATCTCCCGCCCGATTGGGAACCGTTGAGAGCCGCAAAGAAAGTTCGGGACGTCCGGAGACATGTTTATCGCTTCTCTTACAACGAAATTGTCCCAACGCACGAAGACTTCGTGAGCCTTGATTGGGGGTCCCGAGACCGAGGCTATATCTATTCCGCTGATCGGAGACGTGCCTGACGGTAAAGCTTGCATCTTTTCCGCAGATTCCTTTGGGAGAGGCCGAGAGGATGATGGTAGCCCTGATAGGATTGACCTTTCCGATATCCCGGCAGGTTTGGGTTTCCGTATATGGCTGCGACCACGGTGGCTATGGATGCTTTCATTCTCTCGCGTATTCTCTCGTTTTGTTCACCGCCGAGTCCGTGGGGACTGGTCATAGTGGCCTCTTGGACATGGTCGAGACTGCAGTGGCCGGGAAGGATATTGTCCCGCCGGTTTTGGGAGAGACATTTCATGGGATCGACAGATGGCTCGGGAGACCATTTCATGAGGTCCGGGAGTCCGGCTATGTTGACTCGTGGTCAGCAGGAGAGGCTCTGGCTTTGCCTCGGGCTTTGCCGACTCGCCCTTGGGTGATTTCTGAGAGGTGCGCCTAGGCAACAGGAACAGTGGTAGCCGGGAGCCGATGATGGCTAGGCTATCCACTTCGGACATCCGTTGGTGGATACCACACCGGAGGTTGCGCACTGTGAGGATATTTCAGGAGTCTTATGTTGTGAGGGTTCCGTGATTCTCGCCGGTCATCCTTCTACATACCCCCGCTTGGTATCCAGCGCTTGGGGCTTTACAGAGCCATTGAAAGTGATTGGGAGGACATCCGGACCATGGAGGTGGTGTCATTGGACATGAGAGATCCAAATGCCTTCTCTTTCTTCTCGAGGGCTTGGACATATACCGCTTTCCCACCTGTGGCTATCTTCAGAGCAGTGAAAAGCACCATCTTGACCACCGTCTACTTGACCGGTACGAGAGGGAGACGGGAGCGACTGTGTTATCTTGGAGGATAGACGTCGAGCTTTATTGGGAGCCGACCGCGACTCGAGTAGGACTCGAGGGAGACCGAGGCTAAGGCGAGTTGCCATAACCAATGTGTGACTTGGTCCGAGATATGGAGGCTCGGTACAAGAGGTTGTCCGAGGTCGCTCCTTTGACCGAGGCTCGAGGGAGGAGGTGCGGACTCGTGCTCTGGACAGAGAGAGCACTCATTGACACGGGGTTGGTGGAGGCTCCAGCGAGGATACCGCAGGTCGGGATGAGGGATACCGACATCATAGACAAAAAGAGGAAGAAGACTCGACGGGGCCGAGGAAAAGGGAAGAAGACCAAAGAAGACTCACCGAATGACGATCGACGATCTTTTCTTAGGATTCCCTTATTGCCATTTTGCAAACACATTAGTTTATTTAGGCATTTTATTGTATTTTAGATCTTTTTAAAGGTGTTAGCAGAGTCAAGAGGTAGACCGTGCTTGAACTCATCAAGAAGTTTTTAACTTGTAATGAACAAGGCATATTATCTTAAAAATTAATCAAGACACATTTCATGGAAATTCAAATGTCTTTATTGATTGGGACCCGTTTATGAAAACCGAAATACCCTTTATTATTTAGGACGCACTTCATGGAAGCTTGATTGTCCTTTTTATTGTTTAGACCGAACCATATATGGCCGCCACGTTCCCCTTTTACAAGAAAGGCTAAGGGGCTCAGTCTACGTAGTTCATTCCGTGAACTAATTTTTTTCGTGTGCACTGTTTTGCCTAGACCGCCCTTTTGGGGTTTTCACTTAGCCGGGCATTACTCTTTTTGCACTAAGATTTTTTTCTTTTTTTTTTTTTTTTTTTTTTTTTTTTTTATATGTGCAACCCCGTTTTTTGCCTAGACCGCCCTTTTGAGGTTTTCACTTAGTCAGGTATTACTCTTTTGCACCCTTTTTTTTTTTTTTTTATTAGACATAGTATCTTCGGAGTTTATCACCGCTGACCTGGTGGACAAAGGGATTGCCATCCAAGTCTCGCAAGCTTCATGGCTCCTCCCGATAATATCTTCGCACCACATAAGGGCCGATCCAGACGGGTTCCCATTTTCCTGTGGGGTTGTCTCGGTAGGGGGCTTTACTTTCAAGACTAAGTCACCCTCTTTGATGTCTCCGGCCTTGACTTTTTATCAAACGCTCCGCCATTCGCCTCGGTAGGCTCGGGTGTGTTCCATGGCTTTTAGCCTTCTCTCGTCAAGGTGGCTAACTCATCATGCCGGCCGCGCAACCATTCCACTTCATTGACACCGTTTTCCAGAGGACCCTTAATGACGGGATTTCCAACTCCACCGGTAACACCGCTTCCATCCCGTAAGTTAGGGCAAAAGGAGTTTCTCCCGTGGCCGTTCCGACAGACGTTCAGAGCCCCGCAGTGCTAGGTGCAGCTTTTCGGGCCAATCACGACCACGGGTGGCCATCTTCCTGATGATCCGCTCGAGTGTCTTATTAGCAGCCTTCCACGGCTCCATTGGTCTCGAGGTCTCAGACGGGACGACTTGTGGCGAGTAACTCGAATTCTCGATGCCAGCCTATCGCAGCCTTCCTTCGAAGTGTGACCCATTATCGAAATGATCTCGCTGGGCACCCCATATCTCGCACATTATGTTTTCTTTGATGAACCGGGCCACTTTTCTCGGAAGTGAGGACCTTGTAGGACTTGGCCTCTACCCACTTGGTGAAGTAGTCGATGGCTACCAACACGAACTCATGCCCATTGCTTCCCGTCGGCTATTTTCCCTATCACGTCAATGCCCCAAGTTGCAAACGGCCAAGGAGTCGTCATGCAAGCATGTGTCATGAGGTGGGAGATGGTTGAGGTTGGCAAACCGCCGGCATTTGTCGCAGTTCGGACGTGCCGAACGCAACTGCCTCCATGGAGATCCAAGAGTAACCCATTCTCGAGGATCACTTGCATCGTGGCTCGCATTCATGTGAGGACCGCAAGGACCATCGTGGACTTCGGCCATCAACTCTCCGGCCCTTTCTTGGGTGACACATAAGAGGAGTGGTCCTTGATACCGTTTCTTGTATAGGTTGCCTCCTAGAATGACATAATGGGAAGCCAACCTTTTCGTGGCTCGCAAGCTTTTGGCTCGACACCTTCTTTGGTCTACCTTCTTCGTCTCCGAAAGCCGACTCTCCGTCTTGAGGAATTGGTAACTGATTGTACCAAGGTTCCTTTATGGGCTCTGGTCCCAGTCCACTTCACAAATGTAAGGCCGGGGCTTCTCTTCTACCCACTCAAGGGCTTTATGGCTTTTCCCTGGGATCTCTACCAATGAGGCTAGAGTAGCTAAGGCATCTCGCGAATCTGTTCTTTTCCCTGCAAGTAGTGGAAAGTCACTTCTCCGAACCGTCCACCAACTCCTCCATACGGGCATGATATCGTTGTAGATTAGGGTCCACAGCCTTCCACTTGTTGGAGACTTGGTTGATGATCGTGGCCGAGTCTCCGTAAACTTCGAGCTCCTTGACATTTCTTTCTAAGGCAGCCTCCAAACCAAAGAATGCAAAGCTTCATACTCGGCGACATTGTTCGTGGCAGAAAGTTCAACTTGAGGGCTATGGGGTATGCTCATCTTTCGGATCGACCAATAGCATTCCTACACCATTTCCTCTTTTGTTAGCGGCTCCGTCAAAGAACAATTGCCATCTATTCTCGTGCTCAACCGCAAAGATCCCTTCATCTCGGGAAATTGGGGTTCGTGCCCTCTCGTCTTCATTACCGGGGAAATTCGCCAGTGATCTCGACAATGCTTGACCCTTGATGGCCTTTCTCGGGTCACATAGTTGATGTCGTATTCTCGCTAAGAAGAAGGACCACTTCGCTAAACGCATTGAGAGGGAAGGCTTGTCAAAGATGTACTTGATGGGGTCCATTTTCGAGACCAAATTCACTGGGGTGGGCTTCGCATATAATGCTTCAACTTGCCGACTACCTGCACTGCCCCGCACAGGTCTTTTCACATGCCGAGTAATTGAGCTCACTACCCCGTAGCTTCCTACCGACAAAGTAAATGGCATTTTCTACCCGAGAGTCTTTCTTTTCCCGAGCAAGCATAGCCCCAACCGCCGTGTTCGTGATGCTGAGATAGAGCATAAGAGGCTTCGTCTATGTGGGGGCATAGTACCGGGGATGTACTAAGTATGCCTTGATCTCGTCAAAGGCATCCCGGCATTCTTCGGTCCATTCTCAGGTCCACATTCTTCTTCATGAGCTTGAAGATGGGCTCGCACATAGTGGTCAACTGATTGACGAAACGGCCGATGTACTGCAGTTTGCCCATAAAACTCTTGACCACTGTCTGGGTTTGAGGTGGCCTCATATCCATGATGGCTTTGATCTTTCGGGTCAACTTCTATACCTCGCTCCGTGACCATGTACCCAAGCACTTTTCCCCTTGTCACTCCGAAGGTGCATTTGGCAGGGTTTAGTCTCATGGAATGCTGTCTTAGTCTCTCAAAGAATTTTCGTAGGTCAACAAAGTGCTGCCCACCCTCTCCTTCGGAGTGTATTATCATATCATCTACGTAGACCTCAATCTCCTTGTGGATCATGTCATGAAAAAGCGCGGTCGCCGCCCTTTCGTAAGTAGCCCCGGCATTCTTGAGCTCCGAATGGCATTACCGTATAACAAAGAGGTTCCCCACGGTGTGGTGAAGGCCGTCTTTTCTTGGTCTTCCTCGGCCATCTTGATCTCGGTTGTAGCTCGCAAAACCATCAACGAAGGATTTGACTTCGTAGTTGGCAAGTGGAATCCACCAGATGTCTATATTTGCGAGGGTAGTCATCTTTGGGGCCGGCCTTGTTCGCATCTCGAAAATCCACACACGCCAGCCGCACCTTCCCATCGGCCTTGGTTACGGTCACGATGTTGGACAACCATGTCGGGTATTCAATAACTCGATGAACCCTACCCGCAGAGCTTCTCAATTTCTTCTTTGACCCGTAGAGACCATTCCGGCTTAATCTTTCTCGCCGTTTTACCGCTTAGCATCCGGTGCTAGAGGGATTCTCGTGTTCTACTATCGAACCTGTCTAGCCCCGGCATATCCTTGTATGACCATGCAAACACGTCGACGTATTCTCTCGAAAGCAAACTCGATCAATCTATCCCTTTCAACCCCGGAAGAAGCTTCCAATCTCGTGTCTCTTTAGGTTCCTCAATAGTACCCAAGTTCACACTTATCAAAACCTCCTCGGCAGCCTTGGGCCCGGTTTTCCTCTTTTTCGAAACCCGCTTAAAGATTTCTTTAATGTATTGTTCGTTTAGTGTGTTTGCATCTTGTTCAAATGATTCATTATTAACCGTTGTTAAGTTTTGAGTTAATTTATCATTTGTTAAGTTGGCAATAAGAGGATAATCGTAAAGATTTGTCATTTCATTCAACATAAGGGGAAAGATGACATCGATTACATTTTCATAATCCTCGGGCGTGAGGCCTTCGGATGACTCCGAGGACCGGAATTCAAAGATTCCCGACTCGACCGAATAGACGCTACCGACTCGACCCTACGCTACTTATTGACTCGAGGGGGACTTGACAAGGGTTGGACCGGGATCTCACTCCTTCTTGCCGTTGCCTTGGGGAATAGCAAGCCTTGCGCCGTTTTCGTAAAGTTGGAGACTTCGAACCGATCAAAAGCTTGCCGGAAATCATTGACAGCCGGTATCGTGGAAAGATGGTGAGGGGAACTAAAGTAACTTGTTGCAATCTTTCAAACCTAGCTCTTCCGTAGCGACCGGACTCATTGACCGAAGGGTCCGGCTCATCTTATCAATGCACCGCCGATAACTCATTTTCTCTTTACTCGATCTTGGACACCACGACCTTGTCGCAGTAGCCAATAAGGGTTGGCTCGGATAATGCCGATGAAGTCTTCTTCAGTAGGGGATCTTAATTCTTCCTTGACCGGCTACGTATTCAATAGGCTTTCGTATTCTCGCTTCTAGATCTCGCTGCCTTCTCATTGAACTTCACGATGGCCACAAATTCTCGCATTTTCTCGCTTCAAGAGGATCACTATATATGGGGGTATCAGCCGAACTATGCTTGGGGTGACGGGTTCCTTGGCATAATTGACATAGTAGTCGAACTTGCCCGAAGGCTCTCCCAAAGTTCCTACGCTCTTGTCCCCAAACTTCGTATCTTTCCTTAAGCTTCGCCGTGTGGACTTTCTCTTCTTCTTCTTCTTTGAAGGAGCGTCCTCATTGATCCATTCTTGATACTCATACTCTAAGCAGCCTTCACAATCACATACATCATACCGTATGTGAGGCTTGGGTTGAACCGGGATAGCCCTCCAACCGCTTGGTCATTACCGTTGTGGATTACCATGTTGGCCATTTTGACACCGAAAAGCCGACAAAACCGAGGATTCTCGCGAACCGTTCCGAGGATTCTCGTGCTAACAAGTCGCCGACCCGGTGTTCTCACCCACTTCTTTCTCGCCGCGGGAAAGGGATAGGAAAGGTTTAGACTCGGGGTAGGTGTTTAGCCGAAGGCTCGTGCAATATGCAAATTAGAATCTTCAAGTTTACTTAAAATGTTGTCTTTTATTAATATCTATTTGGTTGGAAAAGGGGTTCTCGCCCTTCTTTTTTCACAACTACTCTAGATCCCGGATCGCCGGGTTCCGTCACTACGTCTATAAGCCCCTCGTATTCCACCGTATTTCGACCTCCCAGGTGGTGGACACTGGCGAGGGTCCTATAGGGCACGCGGATCCCACCGACCGAGAGTAAAGAACGCTCCTATCGGGTCTAGCGGGTCATAGGACCTTTCAACGCACGAGCGATGCGGATTATAGTCAAGGCAATACCGGAAAGTCTCGTCTCTCGCCTCGACGGATCTTTGACAGAGTTTCGCTTGAGCGAATGACGGTTTCGACCTTTCGGTAATGTCCGAGAGAATAATAGGCATGGGTCGGGCGGTAAAAGCCGGATGACACAAAGTGTCACATTGAACTTCGTTGCATACGCGGTGCGTGAGTCGAATCGAAGTCAATGCCTGGCCAAGATCTTGCCAATTTTTCCTTGTCGGAATTTTGGCGTAGCTTCGCTTGAGCGAAAGATCTTTTGATTTTTTGGCAAAGACTCGGTCTTGACTCTTACGCATTCCGTGCGGGTCAAGGTCAATAGTCAATGTCGGAGTCAAGATCCCACCGATTTTTCCTTGTCGGAATTTCGGCATTTCGCTTGAGCAACAATCTTGGCTTCCGTTATGAGCTAAGGCTTGACCTTTACGTGGGTATGCAACTGGGCTATATGACACGGACTAGACCAAAAACCAACCAAAAGTCACGGTTTTTTGAAACGTGTGACACGGACCGTGCATTGGTCGACACCGGGCCGCCATGGGAGGTTGGGATGATTCCGTGCGCGCCCGGAGCATCGTAAGGCCGTCCGTGATCGCAGCTGAACCACCCTCGGGTTTGAAGGACGTGCGTGCAAAAGTGTACAGGATATATCAGGCGCGTAGTGTGCGGTCTCCTAAAAATGTTCCTTTTGAGTTAAAACAGAGATTTTCATAAATGTGTTTTAAAGGAATGATTTTCGGGACGGGGAAAATGCAACACATAAGCACGTAAATTTTCTCGGGAGCCCCGGGCCATGGAGCCGAGTAGCCCCAAGCCGCTAGGACTCGCCAGATTAACCATGATTTTTCCCGGTGGAATTGCCACCGAGGTCGCCCTGGTCGAATCCAAGGAGGATTGAGCCGTACGACTGCATGGATCAATTTTCCAGGTTCCACTCCTTTTGCTATTTTTCTGGTTGTTTCCCGTTTCAAAGTATGCAAAGATTCCAAGATGCAAATGATGCAATGCATGGTAAAGAAAGCAAGCACGATTAATGAAATCGGCGATGGGAGTCTAACCCGCTCAAAGGGAAAAGCTTTCTTCTATTTTTCAAAATTGTTTTTCGAAAAGGGATACTGGTACGTGGATTGTTAAACCACCGATTATCCCAACTCCCACGTCGTGAGTGTACAGAAGGGTAAGTGGTTTCCACCTATATACCGAGTATCGATTTTTTGTTTTGAAAATAAAAGCTTTTCTCCTTTGGGATTTCCCCACTGAGTCGCCAAACTCGTGAATGTGGTGCCCAAAATTTTTTGTTTATTGGATTCACGCGAGTTTGAAGACATCCGAGTTATTTGAAAAACGGAGTCGCCACGCCATTTTGATTACCT
This sequence comes from Adenophora triphylla var. japonica, assembly GCA_022495995.1. Lineage (NCBI taxonomy): Eukaryota > Viridiplantae > Streptophyta > Magnoliopsida > Asterales > Campanulaceae > Adenophora > Adenophora triphylla. The sequence goes on from JAFEMH010003715.1 coordinate 125,058, forward strand.
CAAAACTTTGAAAAAAAGGTTTTTACTTGGGTTCGGAGGTTAAGTTACCCCTTGGGAAGAACGTTTGGCGTTCACCCAAAGTGCCTTGCCGGAGCAAGTCTCCCAAGATTTCATTAATCGTGCTTGCTTGCGTGCTTTCTTTGTGTGCATGTGTTTGAGAGTAAAAGGGGGAAATGTCCCAAGTTATCTTCCGGACGTACAAACCATTTGTTGGTTGTCGCTCGGGATTCCTTGGAATTTATGTATTTGGGATTATGATCCCGTCCTCATCTTGTGACTTGTGATCATCGCATTTTAAACCTCGGGACCCTCGGGACTTGCGTGATCGAGAGAATGACTCTCTTTGTGGTCAAAGATGAGGTTCTTTAGGAAGGAATGTCCTTAGCCCATCAATCCTACGCTTTAAGACGGTCGAGCTCGTATAGAGGCTTCATACTCATTCTTAAGCGATAATCGGAGATATAGGGTTCAAGGTTATCCTTTTCCTAAAGAAATCATGAACCTTTAATGGAAGGAACGATGTAAAGATAGGATCTTTTTACACCGGTCCGTTCCAAGGTTGGGGAAAAGGGGAAATGCATGATGAAAAATGACTCTTTAATGAAAAGATGACATTTTTATGTTTGCAAATGATGCTTTTTGATTTAAAGAAAGGATCTTTATTGCAAATGATGCATAAAGATAGGATTTTTATGCAAATGATGCATTGAAAAAGGGGTTTTGATGCAAAGGATGCATTTTTATTGAAAAAGATTTGATCTTTATATGCAAATGATGCATAAAAATGACATTTTTATTTGAAAATGGGGGTTTTAGGTGCAAAGGATGCACCTTTATGAAAAAGACTACATTTTTATGACAAATGAGGTCTTAATGCATGCAAAAGGGAAAGGGGGTGATAAAGATGTGATCTTTATGAATAAATGCCAAGTCCCAAGCAAGATATATGAATGCAATGAGCAAGTATATCAATTAAAATGCAAGGTTAGGGCGTGCGAGGTTACCAATCGTTTCCTTCGCTTCTTCGGACGGAGCTAGGAGGAGAGGTTCGTCTTGGGTCTTCAAGGAGGAGGGAGATGGCTTCTTGAGCTTCTTCTTCGCCTTCTTGAGCCTTCAAGGGTGTTCTTCACGTCTTGGGAGTGACTGATTGTATTGTATCTCTATTGTGTGTCTTGTTGTTTTTTTTTGAAATGGGTAGAGGAGGGCTCTATTTATAGGCTGGATAAGGCTAATGAAGCCGTGCGGTCGAGGCAATGAGCTAATGCCGTGCGGCTTATCCATTGTGACTCAAAGCATTCTAGAACCATGCAAGGTGTCATTATTTTAGAACCTTCCCTCCTAATTAAAAAAACGTGTTTCTTAATTAGGAAGGATTCCCTTCAGCCTTTATTTAATTAAAAACAGTTCCGAATGTTTTCAACACTAGGAAGGTTCGGGAATTACCGGAAAACTTACCGAAATTGCCGGGAAATTTAACCCAAGGCATGAGCCGATTTGGGTACTTACAGAGTGTATATATATATATATATATATATATATATATATATATATATATATATATATATATATATATATATATCAAAATAAATATTTATTTTTATTCTTAATTCAAATTGAAAATTGATTTCATTTTGAGACAAAAAAGGGGATAATAAAATGTACTACCGATTATACATGTGAATAATGTATCATTTGATAAAGTGTGAAATTTTATCACAAAATCAACTAAAAATTAGGGGAGTAATTCATTATTTTTATATATTGTGTACAAGACTTATCTATTCCTATTTTTATATATTGTGTACAAGACTTATCTATTCCTGATATGAAACAGGTACTTAAATAACATTAATCAAAATAAAATATAAAAAGAAGTAACAAATTATTTTTAAGGCCCATATCTGGTTTTTTTTTTGTTTTTAAAAAAAAAAAAAAAAAAAAAAAAAAAAAGAGAGGCTTATCTCGCGCGAGATTACCCTCGGCACGGAGCCGTATTTGTCCTTTTCTCAAAAATGAACTACGTTAGACCCGAGCCTCTTATTTAATTGCCGTAAAAGAGGAATGTAGGCACCTTCGGGTTCGGTCTAATCTAATAAATAAATCTACTTTTGTCCTTTATTAATCAAATGCATTTTCATTAATGACAAAAGGGAAATCCTAACCACAACGACTAATTTGTTAAGCTAACAATCTTGAAAAAAAATTCTAATAAAATAAAAAACTATCGATCTATCAAAGCAATCTCTTGGTACTCCTAAAGATCTAGCCTTTCATTAACTTGGTAGGCCGGCGGACATGGTCTCCACCGTCGTCGTGATCCTCCTTGCGCTTTGAGCCCCTCGAAGCAGAGCATCCCTCAAGGCGATCAAAAACAGAATTAAGACGGTTAAAAACAGATCCCGAGAGCCTCTTGAAGACATGGGGTCTATCTAGAGCTTGCGTCTTTCCAGGCATCCCTTTGCCTCGCCTCTCGTACCAATCCCCATCGAGAAAATCCTGAGTTGGATCAGTTCGCACATTAGCAGGATCAGATTGAGCCTCGCTCCTTCGCAAAATACTGCTAGCTACAAAAGAATCTCCTAGCAATGAAAGCCGCAGATCATCAATCTTCTCCGCACTAGGGTGACCGGTATGAAGAAACCAATCCAAGTACTTATCAGACAAGAAGATGCTTGCATTAAAAGTCCGAAGGTTCGACCAGCGATCCCGACTATTTCCTTCACCCCATGCTTGAGCTAGCGCCTGCGCAAACTCTACACCAATATAAGACACTTCACGAGAAGCTCCTTCGAAGAGATAAGTGTCCTGCTGCTGACGGAGCACCCGCTTGGGAAAATAAAAGGAGGAATCGCGCAAACTCGGAAGAACAACCCTATCAAAACCCTTGGTATTGGCAACATACTTGTTCAACCTCCAATAAGGTGGACACCAAAGAATGTCGCCAGCTTCGGCCGCAATCAACTTCACCCCATTCATCCACCGAAAGATCCTTGATCAATAACTTTCGCGTATGATATGTGAAAGGGGAATATTCCAACGGGGGACCTACCAACTTGAGATGCTCCCTAAGCCAAATAGTCAATAGAAGAGGACTCCCTTGAGTCATGATACCGGTCCTATGCAGCTCGTCAAGACCATGCAGGGTCTCACCCAAGATTAGCGGAATGATGTTCCTAGAACGTTTTCTAGCCTGCAGAACAATTTCCACAAGTTGGGAGTCGACCAAGCCGTCCCTACATGTAAATAGAACATCTCCGAAAAGGAAAAGAGCCGTAAAATTCCGTTTATGGACATGAAAAGCGTCATCATCTCGAATCACCGCTGAAGCGTCCCGAAAAGAAGAGCAATCAACCCACTTGCGGTGAACCAACTCATAGCAAGTATCAAGGGGGATCCCTAACAATTCATTCAAAGCCTCTCGAATGATTCCTATTGTACTTAGGAACATGAATCTCACCCGTCAAAGGCATATCCAAGATAATGGCAAATTCCTCCACAGGGCACCATCTCATTCAAAGAAAAATTGAAAAGATGAATAGAGGGATCCCAAAATCGAGCAAAGACTTCGCAAAAGACTCCAATCCGGTTGGAGGTTCTTCAAAGTAAAAAGGATTCTCGAATCCGAATTCGCTTATGAATTTATTACGAGATCGGTTGCGAAACGACCTCACGAAATCCCTTGATGCTTGCTTGAAAGATGCAATCACTTCGTACGACAGAGAAAAATCATCGACAATCATGGACGTTGGGGCAATCTCCTTGGAAGCCATGGATCGTACGGTTGAAGAAGAAGACAAGAGTTTCACCCCAACAGAATATCTCTAGAGTTTGAAAGGTTAGAATGAGGTACCTGGCCGGACTACAGTGGTGATTTTATAGGGAAAACCGACAAAATCCTATTCCGAAAAGAAGAGATCTCTCGCTCGACTAGCGTGTCTCATGCGAGACACCTTATCTCGCGCGAGATATCCCTACGGCAAAACAAAGCAACAGCTTCCGCTCAAACAACAATCTAGCCCCGACTTGACAAAGCAAGTCTCGAAAAACCTGTGTGTACAGTTCATAACATGCAGTAAAAAACACCAAGATGAGGGCTCAAAATTGTGGCCTAGCGGCCATTCCATTCCATTTACAAAAACATGGAAAGTCGAGAAAGTTAATTAACTAACTAATTAGACCTAGGATTAGGGGTTAAGAAAAACCATTGTTTGTGCTACCTACTTGTTCCTAACAGGTACCAAAAGAAAAGAAAAAAAAATTGTCTGGGCCCACTCGGCCAATATATACAATCATCAGAAATCAGATAAAAAGGGAAAAGGAGGGGATCACGCCATCAAATTGCCCGAGCCGCCGGCACCTCCGCCATCACCGCCACGAGGGCTGTCATCCCTCCTCGATCTCTTGGCTCCGCAAGTAGGGGTCACCGCCGAGGCCACCGTCGAGGCTGCCAAAGAAGCCTTGTGGAACAGCCTCTCGGACAGGTCCGACACCAGAGCCATAAGTCCCGCCATCTTGGTCGCTCCGCGATTGTAATCGACCACGGACAGAGTGACCTGACAAACGAAGAAGAAGAAAATGTTCAGATGAAGTCGGACATATACACTTATATGGACGAATACGAGATATGATATGAACATAAACATACCGAAGAGACGTCAGCCGGGAGGCGGTAACCCTCGGGAATCTGATCAGGAGACGGGATGTGTCCTATCATCGGCATGCTCCCCATCATGTACGTGTAGCTCAAAGGGCCGTAGTCTGGGGCAAAAGGCAGAGAACCAGTAGCCTGGGAGGAAGTGCTAGGGGCCGAGGAACCTGAAGCAGAAGCAGAGGCGGATCCATGAGCATGGGATCGCCTACCCCCACCAGGAGGGGACCCATCAGCCGAGGCAGAAACTCCACATAAGAGGCCCCGGGGATCACGCAAGCCGTCGCCGCCTCACCCACCAAAAGACCTGCATAATCATCCTCTGGGATGGAGTGGGTGGGATACATCGCCCTCGGTGGATCCGCTGGCACCCTGTATGATAGTCTACCCCGGCCATGCCGCTGGGAAGACCCGCTCACCAAGATACATGGTATCTCCCTCCAAAGATGCCATCATCCTCTCGCATCGCCGTAGCATCCCAAGCACGATGCACCTCCCTCTCCAACAGGTCCAGGATAAAGGCCCACTCTCTCATACTCAAAGGTATCCAACATAGCCCGCGCTCCGCCACCGTCGTGGTCCAATCCCGGACCTCCTCCTCATCAACGGTCCGATTTGGGTGGCCCCACCTCCCGATATCCGAAACAAAGGGGCCTGGCTCTCCAACTCAAATCTATACAGCCCCAAGAACAAGATAGCCCCATATCTCGCACAAAGAAAATGTAACAAATTCAAAGATGAAACACGACAGAGCATACGTACAAAGAGCGTAAATGTAATCAAAAAAGCATACCTCCTGTGCATAAGAATACCCCGACAGAGAATCCTTGGTATTCCTACACGCCTCATCCATGGCGTGGTAGCAGTAGGCCAGCCCCGCTGAGCCCCAATCATAGCCGCTCACCTCATCCAGATCAACCAACAAACGTAACAGAGAAAGACGGGCCGTAGAAGAGTGGTTCGCAAAAATAGTCTCGTAAAGGATATACCGTAGGGCACCCTCACCAACCGATCAATGTGCATATTTGGCTTCTCCGAGTAGGCCTCAATCTGACGCCGGAGGGGTGTCAGCTCAGCAACAAATCCCTTAACCTTGTTAGGGACGAAGCCGATCAACTGCCTCCACACAGCTGGGCCCTCAGGCCTATAACCGAAAAACTTCGGTAGGGGATCGTCGATGAACTCTAACCCCGTGATAGCCAAAAAATCAGTTGGAGTCATAGTCGCTTCCCCGAAGCGCAAATGAACGGTGTGGGTAGTGTCCCACCACCTCTCCCGAATAGCCTGGAGAACTTGGGGAGTCCGCCTTATTCCCCGGAGATTGTCAACAAAAGTCAGAAGACCCGTTTGGACCACCCTATCCCGAACGCCATCAAGGTCCTTGATCTTGTCCCACACCTCCTTAGCCATCTTCGGGCTTCCTCGACAATTCTTCGTTGACTTATACGACTGCAAAACAGAGGAAAAACAGAGAGGGCAACATTAGAAATCGTTCCATGTCAAAATTCAATGAAAATAGAAGAAATTTTTCATTGGGGCATTTCATCAAACACTTGGCGTGCGTACAAGAAAAGCTTGCCCAAGGGTGTCATTCGGGATCCGAATCAACCTCTCCTACAATCCATGATATGTAGGAGGCTCATACACACGCAATGCATCAACAATCATCCAAATAAATGTACAAAATCAACACATGCAAGAAGGAACCTAGTTCTAGGCATGAACAAGAACAAAAGCCATTGATGAAATTTTGAATTCAAGGGAAAGGGAATTCAAACTCAATGCAATACAAGAATCAAAGAGTTGAGAAAGAAGCTCTTACCAAGCCCTCCCGAACAGCGGTAGAAATGTGCGCGTGCCTATCGAAGGTAAGATCATCGCGAGGGTAATCCTTCCCTAGCAAATAGCTCCCCAAAATCGGATTCCTTTGTTCTTGAGCCATGGATTATGGAGGGAGAAAGGATTGGAAAGTGATTGGGAGGGAGAGATACCAAGCAAATCCACGAAAAAAATCACGGAGAAAAAGACTTTGGCTCGAGCTAGGGAGAGAAATTTTGAGAGGGATGTTTTCAAAATAAGCAAGAGCTGCTGTTTATATGCCCCGACAGTACATATCTCGCGCGGTATATCTTATCTCGCGGCGAGGTATACCTTCTGGAAAATGACCAAATTGTCCTCGACAATAAACATCTACGCAACGTCAAAATTCAAAATTTTGACACATTTACCCTTGGAAATGATAAACTAGCAGGGAAATGTGGAAAAACCGGCACCGCAAGTCACGGAACGAGCCAAACGTGACATGCGCATGATCGCCCGGTACGGCACCAGTCGCCCGAGAACCGAGTGGTCCAAAGATTAACTCAATCCACATGATTCAGAGCCCAGAATGGTGAATCATCAAAGAAAAAGCCCGGTCCAATGCCCAGACAGGTGGATCGTCATCAGAAAAGCCCGGTCCAACGCCCAAACAGGTGGATCGTTATCAGAAAAGCTTGGTCCAACGCCCAAACAGGTGGATCGTCAAACCAAAAAGCCCGGTCCAATGCCCAAACAGGTGGATCGTCATCAGAAAAGCTCGGTCCAACGCCCAAACAGGTGGATCGTCAAACCAAAAAGCCCGATTCGGAGCCCACAAAGGCGAATCGTCACAAAATTGACAGGACTCAGAGGACCGGACAGGTAAGCCTTTGTTTTCTAACATAGTTCCCGCAGGTCCGGAGCCCAGACAGGCGAATCATCAGACAGGCAGGTATATTCTGAATTGGATCTTGATTTGATTCCTCAGTATGAATTTACCTTTTCGAAAACAAAATCTCCACGATTTTCAAATGATTTTCAAAATACCTAAAGCAGCCTTTTCGTGTTTTGGAGTCGAACTACGTTTGGTCTGATTCTTCGATAGAGATACATAGGAAGCCGTACGGCCCGACCATCCAGATGTTCAGAATGATGTCTTTTCTATCGTCGACATGACTTCTTTCATAAGACATGTCACCGAGGGGCTCTGTAGACACCCCATTCTGAAAACATCGGAACATACTTATACCACTCTAAGTCTCGCTTTGAGTCAAGAAGTAGAAACCCACCATTTTGTCACGTTTCGTTAAGTTTTGACTAACGACCGTTAGTTTGGGACAAAACTGCATACGAGATAACGAGGAAAGGACAAAACTGTCCACAGGAGCAATATCTCGCCGCGAGATGGCGTGTCTCGTGCGAGATATCCCCCCTCTGCAGATTGCAGACGACAGTTCCCTCGTTGATTTCAACCTCTTTTCGGGATAAAACTTTATCTCTCCGGCCAACCAATAGAATTGGGAGTCTAGAACCATCTTGAAGTGTTTGATCTCATCTTCAACACTTCCCCAACCCCTATAAATACTTGGTGACTTCAAAGGTTCAAGGGGTCCAGGAATTTTCACAACACACACATTTTGTTGGTTTCTCTCCTTGAAAGAATCCTACGAAATCACCCTAAAAACTCACCTCATAGTTTGTTTGTCGACCTTGTTGATAAACAAGCATCAAGCTCCAAGTCAAGGACCGAGGCGAAGCTCTGTCCGTGTCAAGAGTCGACTCTAAACTTGAGTCGAAACTCTGCCCAAATCACCTCACGCAAGGTAATTCCTAAATCCCTTTCTAATTGATTGTTAGAGTGGTATAAGTCCATAGAATCTAGGATCGGCCTAGAGCCTCTCCAAATCATGGAGACGGTCTCGAAGCAATCGATCCTACATTCCGTTTAACCCCGTTAAATGGACCTTTGTTTATAATATTAAAAAATCGTTTTTTCCCTTCTTTTGAAAACCTCTCCTTTCTTTAGCAAGACCGATCTCCGGATTGGGTGAAATGGATGCTCCTTGACCTACCCATTTCATAACCTAAGCCCCGAACCCAAATCTTTTTCAAAATGGTTTTCCTATTTTCTCCAACCGAATAATATAGGTGGCGACTCAAAATTGAAAAAGGAAAGATAAAAAATCATTATTCCTTTCTTTTTCCTCACAACGCTACAAGAATGCCTCCTTAATTATACCTGCACTAAGGAGTTTATTTACCTCTTGTTTGATTGCCGTTTCTTTGTCTGCAGTAAAGACCCTTAGCCTTTTACTTTTGACTTTCATGGTGGGGTTGACCTCCAAACGATGCACATCGACCTCCTATTTGACACCCCCATATCCTCAACCTTCCAAGCAAATATATCAGCACTTTCTTTTAAAAGGAGACTATTTCCACCCTTTCTTCTGGTGACAATTGTCTTCCTATTCTAGTTTTTTGCTCAAGGTGAGATGAGTTGACTTCTAAATTTTCCAGCTCGTCTGCTGGTTCCATTTTTGGGCCGTCTCTGAACTGCGAAGTCTCAATGATGATCTCTTTGACCCTTTTTCTTTCCTCAGCTCCCAAGTGGGTGCTTCCTCTTCGATCATGTCATCTAGCTCAACAGTTATTTCCTCGTTGGAGGCCCTTGAGTTTTGGTCGATTTGGAGGCATAGGTCGCCAATGATGATCTGGTCGACCAAAACTGTATCTGATGTGACCCAAGTGATTTCAGAGGGAAGTGTCGGCTCAGTCATGACGTGGTCATGTGAGGGATAGGTCACCTCTTCTATACACTGGTTCGTGGATAATCTGGAAGTAGTGGTGACAGACTTGGAGAATTTCCAGCTTGCCTCTAGAGTGTCAATTTCTAACTCCCTCTTCTTCTTGGATCGAAGCACGTGATCCAAATATTCTCTAGCTGTGTGTAGGACGCACCCCACTCCCAATACGGTGGGAAACTTTACCCTTTGATAGGGAATTGAAGGCACCATCCCTAGAGCGACCTGTCCAGGTTTACCCAGTATAGAATTGTAATCACTTACAACATCATTGACTATAAATGTTACCTTAGATGTTATCCTTAAGGGATGCGGTCCAATGTTGACCTTAGCTCCATCTGTCCTTTGGCATCAACTCTTTGATTGGTGAAACCCTCTAGTCGACCTGAATATGGTGACAATCTGGCGTCTATCAACCCCATGTCTAGGAAGGTTTTGTAATAGAGAATGTCCTTGCAGGCCCCTATCGACCAAGATTCTACTCGACGTGCAGTCATCAATGAGCCCTAGGATCACCAAAATTTGCTCCCTTGCAGTCATGCTCGTGTTGGGTTTTACGGGTCCATGCGCAGCGGAATTAAGCATTAAAACATAAAACCCAAGAAGCCCTAGAATCCGTTCTATACAATTAATTTGAATATCTATGAGATAGAATTAAACCAACCTTGAAACGCTTTCCGGTCTTGAGCTATCGAACGATTTGATTATGTGATATTGAATCACAAACTTCGTTCTTCAACTTGCTTGAACTCTAGGTCTTGATCGATGAACGAGCGAAGACCCTCTTTTGGTATCCACACCTTCGAATGAATCCAAGAACAATTTCTTGTTGATTGCTAGATCTAAACCTTGAAGAATATTGAGAGAATTTGATTGTGAATTTTGCTTTAAAATTTCGGCTAGACCTTTAGGTCTGACAGAGCCCTTGTATTTATACTAAAATAGTGTAAATACCTCTTCTAATCGAATTAGGAGAGACAGGCTGTCAATTACGCGTATTGGCCTATTATGTCGCGCGGTATATCAAGCCATTGGCTTGATATGTCGCGTGACATAAGTAGCCGCTCGAGCCTCTCAATCATTCTTCCTCCGGTTTAACCAATTCATTCTAGTTGTGTGTGACCCAATAGGATTACATCATGTTGGCAATGAGTTCGATCATATCGAACCTCATAAGACATAAGCGGACTCTAGCAAGCCATTATGTCTACCCAAATGATGTAACGTAAGAGTTCACGTTTCCAACGGTGTACTTCCATTTATCCCTTTTGTCGCTCGATGTTATATTGAACACAAGTCATGGTCCTTGTCAACTTGTTATTGTTCAATGCTTTCTCGATTCTTGAGTATAATGATAATTCCAATCACATTGGGGTACGGCCATACACTTTCATCATTATCACTCATCGAGGGGCCCAAGCATAACATCTCTCTTCCGAGGGACAAACTCCTTCTTGACTTATCATCCTTCCCATCATGAATCCGATCATGCCAATGATAGCCTTTATGGATATCGTGTTAAGATATCGTTTGACTAAAATCAAACATGGCTTTCATCATATGTAAGGTTATGATAGTCTCGTGTCTAGGAAATAAATGAAGTAACCGTATGAGATTTAAGTATGACATTTGACCATTACATAAATCTCATGCGGGTCATGTCCAGTCACTTGTTCTCTAACAAGTACCCATAATTTCAATGTGCATCTCTTATGCATATAATCATCACATGATTATCCATTGACAATTATACTAATTTATTCTCTTAATAATTAGGGACAGAGATTATTATAAACAAATATGCAAACTATATAATAATCAAATAATAAACATAAACGATAAAGATGATACATAACGGTTTTCGCTAAACATAACTAAAGCCTAGTGGCATTACACCAACAGTCTCCCACTTGCACTAGGCTCCATTTATGTATCGAATACTCATGGATCTAACATGCCCATCATGCTTCTGCCTATGCGAGTGTCTTTGTAAGTGAATCCCTTATGTCATCATCGGCTGATACTTTGTATATTTTAACGTTTTCTCATTCTTTATGAATTCCTCGAAGAACGTCTAAGTGAGTGTTTGGATCACTTTTGTGACCTTGGTTCCATTGTTTGCACAAGTGGCACCACTATTGTCATAACAAAAGTTTCACCAATTAGTGATACTTGGAAAAACACTTGAAGTATTTCCAAAATACTAAATGAACTTTCGATCCAAACTGCCTCTTTCAAAAACATCATATGTTGCTAAAGTATGGCCTTAGTAGTAGAATCGGCTACAATTTCGCTTGGAACTCTTCCAATCAAAACCGCACCTCTAATAAGCACAAACACAAATTCTAATTGCGATTTTAAAATAACTTTGTCGCTTGGAAGCTAGCATCTTTGTAACCCTTACAACAAGATTAACTTCCAATCTTTCAAATCCCAAGAACGTATCCTTAGTTCTTCTTAAGTACTTAGGATCATCTTGATCGCCATCCATTGGTTCTCAACAGATCGATTGGTATCGACTCATCATGCTTATAGCATACGAGACGTCGAGTCTAGTACAAATCATGGCATACATGACATGCATCCAAATGCCGAAGCATATGGAACTTCATTCATTCCCTTTGCTCATCAATTGTCATAAGACAATGAGTATTGCTTAAGAGAAAATACCATGACCCATTGACAAGCCACTTTTCTTAGACTCTTCTAAGAATCTTGTTAATGTGAACACTTTGACTCAAACCAATTTATCCTTCTAGATCTATCTCTATAGATCTTGATGCCAAGGATGTAAGCGGCTTTACCCATATCTTTCATTGAGAAACCTTTCCTTGACCAAGACTTAACAGTCTTGAGTGTCGGAACTTGTTTTTCAAATGAGTAAGATATTATTGTAATAAACAATAGAAATAACACCATGCTCCCACTGAATTTCATGCATACACAAGGTTCATCTTTGTACTTGATAAAGTCAAACTCTTTGACCAATTCATCAAAACAAAGATTCCAATTCCTTGAAGCTTGCTTCAATCCATCTCATGGATCCTTGCAACATGCATACTTTATTAGAGTTTCTTGGATCGACAAACTATTCGGGTTGTGTACTTTACACATCCTTAATAATCTTTCCATTTAAAGAAAGTCGTTTGTCATCCTATTTGTCATATCACATAGTCACAATATGCGATCATGGCAATTGAAATTCTAACAGACATCGACATTGTAACTGGCGGAAAAGGTTTCAACATAGTCAATACTATGAATTAACCTAAGTCCTTTTGCTACAATCCTTAGTCATAAAAGTATACACCTTCACATCCATGTTGGTCTTTGAAGACCTACTTGCACCCTTTAGTTTTTACACTTTTAGGTAGCCCAATCAAGTTCCAAACTTGATTGTTAAACATGGATTGTAATTTGGATTCCATGGTTCCTAACCATTTATCCAAATTAGGAGAGGACATCGCTTCTTGATAGCAAGTAGGATCGTCATTCTCAATGACTTCCACTTCATCACTTTCCGCAACGAGAAATCACTATTTCTTGAGTTCGGATCGTAACCTATCCAATCTACGATGGACTTGTGCATCTTGAACCGGTTTCACAACTCCTTTGTGAACTTGGTTCTGTCTCTACTCTTGGTTCCATATTATTTTCGGGTTCTTGAACTTCTTTCAAGATTAATTTTACTCCCACTAGATTCTTTTATTGAGAAACTATTTTTCAAGAAACGAATCGTATAGAGCAACAAACATTTTGTTCTCTTTGCGGTTGTAAGATTAATTTCCGAAAATAACCTTGTCAAATTTGGTGCTAACTTTATAAGAGACAAGTCTCTTTACATAAGATTCGCAACCCCAAATCTTCATGAAAGTCAAACTAATTTTTCTTCCATGCCACATCTCATGTGGGGCCTTAGGAACCGATTTAGTAGGGACTCGATTCAAAGGTAACCGCATTATTTCTAATGTATATCCTCAAAAGGAAATAGGAAATAGGAAAGTCTAATTGACACATCATCGAACGAACCATGTCCTACAAGGTTCAATTCCTCCTTTCGTACACACCATACAATGTGGTGTTCCTATTGGAGTCAACTTTGAAACGATTTCATAGTTTTGAGATGATTGTCAAACTCTTGGCTCAAATATTCATTACCTCGATCTAATCGAAGTACTTAACAGCTTTACCAAGTTGTTTTGTACTTCATCTTTGAAATGTTCAAAACATCTCAAACGATTCACCTTCGGACTTCATCGTATAGACATAGTCATATCTAGATAAGTCTTTAGCGAAATGTGATGAAATACCGAAATCTTCCCCTAGCAATGCTTCTTAATGGTCCACATACATCTCATGTATAATGACCAATAAGTCACTAGCCCTCCCACTACTTTAGTGTAGGGTGGTTTGGTCGATAATCTCAATAAATAAGATTCACATTCCTCAAATGATTCATGGTCATATGAGTCTAAAAGTCCATGTTAATGGAGTTTAGATATATGTTTCTTATTTATTTGACCAAGCCGGCAATGCCATATAAACGCTTTGTTCATATTGTTCGGTTTAGATTTCCCATTTATATCATAGATATCTTCAATATTATTTTGTTTCTCATCATCAAGGATATGAAGATCATTTAATGACATATGCATTACAATAAGACATATTATTAAATAAATATAAAACTTCTTATTGAAAATAAGAAAAATTATATCCTTCATCATCCATTTAAGAAACAAATAAATAATACTCCTACTCAAATCTGAACGTAGTCATACTTGTTCAAAACAAGTACTACTTCACAAGGTAAAGTGACTTCATAAGTCCCTTATGGCTAATGTTGCAACTCTTGCTCCATTCCCATGCTTAGGTTTAATTTACCTTATTTGAGTAGCTTTCTATTCTTTGTTCCTTGCACATTTAAACAAATGTGAGATCCAATCCGGTATCATATACCCAAGAACAAGAAGTCGAAAGGAAAATATCTATCATATAGATACTTGAAGTAGTAGCAATCATATTGCCCTTCTTCACCTTTTAGGCCTTCCTAATAAGCCTTGCAACTTTGCTTCCAATGACAATCTTATTGCAATGATAGCAAATTGCATCCTTTGAGACACTTTGGGTTTAGCCTCTTCGGTTTTGACAACTTTTGTCCTAGGTTTAGCAACTTTTGCTTTACCTACTTTTCCTTCCTTTGTGAACCCTTTCTTGTGTTAACCATTAACACAATTCGCGGATTGCTCCTTCTTTCATCATATGAATTAAGAGCTTTCACCACAACATATATCTTTTGCCTAGCTTGCACTTGGAACATTTTCCTTTTGCGTTATGCTATAACAAAAGAATAGTTATCATGTGCTTAAGGTTCTTCATAAGAGCCTTCAACCATGGTGGCAAATACAAGGCAAGCAATATTGTCGAATCATCACTATGTTTCTAATGTTGCTTCCTTATTTGCCCTTTGCAACATTTGCTATGGGTTCAAAGAGGAACGAATTCGTCAAGAACGTACACATTTACCCAAGAACCATTCTTTAGGCTTCGATCCAATCGAATTAAATGTATCGTTCCTTTCGAACTTCGTCCTTCATAAGGACGAATCGCAATTATCATTATGTAATGCTATTTCTACAACAAAATATACAAATTATATGAACACATATCAATATCAACACATTTATCATTTAAGAGCAAATAATGTATTTTACAAATACTCCCACTAAATCATACACCTTCCAATGCTAATAAGCATAATATGCATTTAATGGGCTAAGATCCAACTTTAATTTAATCTCAAGTACGCTATGGCGCACCGCTCAAGATTAAACTAATTAGGTAGAAAAACATCAATCATATCGTATATGACTCTTAGACTAAGATCCATCTTTAATTTGATCTCAAGTACGCTATGGCGCACCGCTCAAGATCAAACTAATTAGGTAGAAAACATCAATCATATCATATATGACTCTTAGGATCTTTTATGAGATTTATTTAAGACATCATATGTCTAAGCATATTTTAATCTCATCTTATGCCTTGGGTCCAAAACCATTTTGATAACCCAATTAAGTTCATCCATTTTAAACGTATAGGAACCACCATTTCCTCATCTTGCTCGCAAACGGAATAGAATCAAAGCACCTTGCTATGGCAAGCCCACCCAAAACTATCCGAGTGGTCTCAAGTGTTTAAATCATGGATTGGCATAAAGAACTTAAAAGTTAAATGAAGGTTCTTTAAGGTAGATTATAAGCATATCAAGAAAGATAGTCATAATCATGCACTGTAAGTTCCCAGAAGATAGGTGAGCCACAAGGACTACTTAAGTACCAACTCTTCCTTAGACGTAACTCTCCTAGTCATGCACAATTAGAAATCAACTCGATTTGGCAACATAATCACTACCTTTTATAAACAATTAGTTTCCTTTTAAATTTCGCGTATTTATGACTTGTTTCCATAAACAATCATAAGATCCAAAATTTACAATGTCTAAATCTAAACATATTAGGAAACTAAATATCATGTTTCAACTAAACATTTTAGGAAATCACAATTCAATGTTTCAACTAAACATCTAATAAAATTCTTAACACTTAAGAACAAATAATTCATGCATCGCAATAATTATTAAAATCATATTTTAATCAATTAATCATGCATATCAATGAATCAATCTAGCATGGACTTATAAACTCAATTTTATAACATCCAGCATTTTCATATACATAGCAATAATTATTAAAATCATATTTTAATCAATTAATCATGTATATCAATGAATCAATCTATCGCGGACTTATAAACTCAATTTTATAACATCCAGATTTTCATATCAACATATCGATTGTAAACACAATCACAGCACAGCGTAAAATTGAACAAACCGATTCGCCCGCTTTGGCTTATTATGTCGCGTGACAACATCGCCCGCAGGCTTGATATGTCGCGCGACGTAACAGCCGCTTAACCTGAAATCCACATGGCTCAACATGTCGCGCGACATAAGCAGCCAAGTAACAGATTTCCGTATTCGAACCAATACAGATACATGTAATTAAATCACGTAAAACATCCTTTTTACAGTATTTAATTCAAAGATAATTCGAAAATGATTTTCACATTGTTTCACATAAACAATTAAAAATTCTATCACATTCAAAACACGCAATAAGCATATAAACAATTTATATCTTAAATCTAGCATGTTAATTCAAACTTAACCATACGAACGGGGCTCGATACCACCGTTGGGTTTTACGGGTCCATGCGCAATGGAATTAAGCATTAAAACATAAAACCCAAGAAGCCCTAGGATCCGTTCTATACAATTAATTTGAATATCTATGAGATAGAATTAAACCAACCTTGAAACGCTTTCCGGTCTTGAGCTATCGAACGATTTGATTATGTGATATTGAATCACAAACTTCGTTCTTCAACTTGCTTGAACTCTAGGTCTTGATCGATGAACGAGCGAAGACCCTCTTTTGGTATCCACACCTTCGAATGAATCCAAGAACAATTTCTTGTTGATTGCTAGATCTAAACCTTGAAGAATATTGAGAGAATTTGATTGTGAATTTTGCTTTAAAATTTCGGCTAGACCTTTAGGTCTGAAAGCCCTTGTATTTATACTAAAATAGTGTAAATACCTCTTCTAATCGAATTAGGAGAGACAGTCGTCAATTACGCGTATTGGCCTATTATGTCGCGCGGTATATCAAGCCATTGGCTTGATATGTCGCGTGACATAAGTAGCGCTACGAGCCTCTCAATCATTCTTCCTCCGGTTTAACCAATTCATTCTAGTTGTGTGTGACCCAATAGGATTACATCATGTTGGCAATGAGTTCGATCATATCGAACCTCATAAGACATAAGCGGACTCTAGCAAGCCATTATGTCTACCCAAATGATGTAACGTAAGAGTTCACGTTTCCAACGGTGTACTTCCATTTATCCCTTTTGTCGCTCGATGTTATATTGATCACAAGTCATGGTCCTTGTCAACTTGTTATTGTTCAATGCTTTCGATTCTTGAGTATAATGATAATTCCAATCATATTGGGGTACGGCCATACACTTTCATCATTATCACTCATCGAGGGGCCCAAGCATAACATCTCTCTTCCGAGGGACAAACTCCTTCTTGACTTATCATCCTTCCCATCATGAATCCGATCATGCCAATGATAGCCTTTATGGATATCGTGTTAAGATATCGTTTGACTAAAATCAAACATGGCTTTCATCATATGTAAGGTTATGATAGTCTCAGGTCTAGGAAATAAATGAAGTAACCGTATGAGATTTATGTATGACATTTGACCATTACATAAATCTCATGCGGGTCATGTCCAGTCACTTGTTCTCTAACAAGTACCCATAATTTCAATGTGCATCTCTTATGCATATAATCATCACATGATTATCCATTGACAATTATACTAATTTATTCTCTTAATAATTAGGGACAGAGATTATTATAAACAAATATGCAAACTATATAATAATCAAATAATAAACATAAACGATAAAGATGATACATAACGGTTTTCAGTTAAACATAACTAAAGCCTAGGGCATTACACCAACAGCTCGCAGCCAATTCGTAGGGGTAGAAACTGAATATCTCCTCTTGGACACAATCCTAGGGTACATAGGAGAAATTGAATATCTCCTCTTGGACACAATCCTAGGGTACATAGGGAGCATTACTTAGCTGGAAGATCTTGTGTTTGAGTGCAGTGTTGCTTATTTCCTTAGCTATCACCCCCAACGTTAATCTAGGTTGCCTTGGCTCAGACACACCTCTTGTAGGTCAATCTCCTCCTGTAGGATGATCTCCCTTCACTAACCTAACCAACCTTCCTTCATTCACCCACTTTTGGATGATACTCTTCAAACTTATACATTCCTCTGTTGTGTGCCCGATATCCTTGTGATACTCACAGTACCTTCCGTTATCCCTTCTGAATTTATTTTGAGAATTCATTGGGGCGGGAGGACCTAGGTCGACTGTGTTCATGATCTCAGTCCGACTAACCGTGAGTGGGGTGAAGCTTTCAGGGACTCTTTCAGTCGCCCTAGTTCTGTTTTTCCCCTTGTTGTCATTACTCTTTGCTTGTCCCCCCTTTGTCGACTCACTACCTTCAGAATGTTTTGAGCTATTATCTTTCTTTCTCTCCTTTCGTTCTTTAGTCAGCCACGGCTACATCATAGGCCCTCTTAAACAGTTCTTTCCTTGTGGTCTCCCTCTTAACCTGGAGCTCTTAATCCAGATCGGGAGAGGACACTCCATTTCTAAAGCAGTTGATAACCTCCCTATCCGTGTGGTCTTCCTTAATTTGGTCGACCAACTCCTTGAACCTGGTAAATTAGCTAATAGTACTCTCCATCTTGCCCTGAGTCTTGTTGTTCAGATTAGTGACTATTTTTTACAAGCTCCAACTGTAGAGAACCTTTCGAGGAACTTCCTTCTCATATAACTCCATGATGTGATGCAGCCAGTGGTTAGACCACGGAACCAAGTCAGTGTTGCACCTGTGAAGGTCCTGTTTAATGCATTGCATAACACGTCATCCTCAGAATAGACCAAACACATCGTGTACTCAAAGTTTTGCATGTGATTCAAGGCATTGGTCGCGCCCAAGTAGTTTTCTAACATGGACAACTTAAATCCTGCAGGAGGCCCTTTATCGAGCATATCCTTGGCTAAAGGTCGAAGAGTATAGTCATTTCTTTATACCTTCCCTTTCGTGGCTTCCCTATCTTCCTCCATATCATCTAATCTTCATTTTAAGTAGAGGATCTACCTAATATCCAGGTCGGTCCATTGGTGGGAGATTGAGTTAGACTTTTTCCTCTCCTCACGATTGGATTCTTTCCTAGAGATGGTCCTTTGTCTCTAATTCCTTGTGGGAGTTACTTCTCTCCTTTCCCGTCGGGGAAACGACCTTTCTCCTCTTTGTGGTGACCTATGCTGAGCCCTGTTAGCTTCGAACTGCCTCCTCTGAGCTGAGTCAGCTTCCTATTCCCTTTGCTGGTTGAGCCTATCCCTTAGGTCGCCAGTTCGATCTATGGAAATGTGGGAGGGGGGAGGCACATCATTCCTTCTTTCTTCACCAGATGGCCTAGGACCTCTGTTAACGTGTCTATGAGAGGTGAGAGATGGAGCTACCTTTTGAAATCTTCTATCATCCTTTTTAGGAGACTCGGGTAGCTCGAGTAACTCATTCTGCACTTCGAGCAAGCTCTGCAGCAACCTAGCCCGCACCAGCAAAATATCTTTCCTACTAAGGAGAGAAACTGAGGGATCTGCAATGTCGCATGCAGCTGTTCGACCTGTTTGGACCCGCTTTGGTTGCTGACTTACCCCTTGATTAGGCATAGGCCTTTTCTGTCTTCTCCCATCTTGTAAACCAATACCGTCGACACGCTGTTTGAACGAGTGGCCCTTCTAGTGGGATGCCCCTGTGGAGGAGGAGGTAAGTTTGCAGTGCAGTTTTTGGCACCTACATCTGTGTTTCCCAGATTCTTGTGCATAGGCTTACTGGAGGAAGTAGCAGTGTGTACTTATGATACCATGTTAATGGTTGAGTAAGGTTTCGAGGTCTAAAGTTATCGCTTCCCGACAATGGAACTAAACTGGTGATGCAAGAAATGATCCAGATTAGTCTTAATCAAGCAATAGGTTGATCCCTAGCAAATGTGACCTGAAACCACGAACAAACAACTAGCCGGGTTGGTCTCCGACTAATACCCTCCTGCGTGATGATAAGATATAGTGTTATAAGTTTATTTAATAGTGTATTGAACAACGTAATCTCCTAATAGCCAAAAATACATAACCTTTTAACGTTGTATGTTGTCTGGTATATATGGTAGTGTTATGGGATCACTACGAATCCCTAAAATCAAGGAGATTTTGTGGGCGTAACTGTCTTCGAGAATGTAAGAACGGTTACAAATAACGATGTAAACGGTCATACGTGTTGATAGGTTGAGGTCACTTGAGTATTCGAAGTCGACCTGACTTTGTGCCTTGATTTGATAGATGTTGTACACGTAGATGATCGTAGGTCGGACAAAGCTAGATCGGGACCAAGGATGGTCGAATGATAAGCTAGGTCGACTGGTCTTTGTCGTTGGGCCTTTGGTATTGTAGGAATTGGATTAGCCCATTCGATGGTATTGTCTTTGTAACATCTGCAATGTTGAGCTTAATTCATTAATTTTAAAAATAAAATAAAATGAGGATTAATAAATATTTGTCCTTACTATCATGAAAATAGTATATAAGTTACATGTCTTCTAATGAAATTTTAGAAAGGGAAAAAAATAAGAAGTTGAGAGAAAAGAAGTCTTGGTAAAGTAGAAGAGAAATGTGAGTAAAAGATAATCTTTCTAATTTATTCTTTATATCTAATTTCGTAATTTTTATTTTGATATGAGAGGTGATACTAGAAAGAATATAATCAAGTGAAAAAAAATAAATCAGAAAGGAGGAAGGTGACGTGAGTGAGAGTTTGTAGGTGAAAATACTGAGTGTATTATAATTTGATAGGATTTACAATACAAGATTTTGGTGTGAGACAATGAGAATTACTTTTGGGTATATGAGTTGAACATACAAAAATTATCGAGCTGGGCCAAGCAAGTAAAGCCCAGTCCTCAAACAATTATTGCCACCACATTCTCAGTGGGCTAGGCCCAATTATCTCATGGCCCAAGGCCCATCTCATTGATCAGTCGACTTAAGTTCATTGTCCGACCTACCAGGTCCCGACCTAACTTAGTCCGACCTTATGATTCAAGTCATACTCCGGGTACGATCCAGCTCTACCCATCAGTCAGGTCGACCAAACCCCAAACGTCTACCTCAACCTGCCAAGCAAGCGTCGACCTAACAGTTACAGGCACACGTGCTTCTATACTTGCCATAACTGCTTCCCTACAAATCAGGGACCGTTCAGGGACACGTTCACATGACGCATAACTGTCCCACAAATCTCGGAGCTCATGTAGCCCCGCTAAATATACCACCTACATCAACTATAAATACATTACCACTACAACGGTTATGAGGTAACTGCAATTTTGTCATTTGAATACTCTTGTTCAATACATATTTTGCTCTCCATACATACGTACTTACTCTCACGCCCGAGGGTCTAAGTCGGAGACACATCCGGCTAGTCGTGGGTTCTGGTTTTCAGGTCAAGGAGTCAGGTGATCAGTCCTGCCACGTGGAGGAAGATTGATAAGCACATTTCCTGCGGCATCAGTTTGGTTCCATTGTCGGGAAACGTGCATAACTTGACCTCAAAAGTTTTCTCAACCCGTAATCATGGTGACTTCGGATGGACATGTATCTGAGGCCTCACTCGGACACGAGGAAGGAAACAATAATGCCAATGCAAACACTGGAAACACTAATTTGCCTCCTCCCCCTCCACCGCGTCAATACGTTAGGGCAACACGATCTAACAGTGTGGCTGATGGCAGGGGATTGCCAGATGGAAGAAGAGACAAGCGACCTATGGAGAGATAGGGAGCACCACCTCTGAAGCGTCCAACAGGGCAAACGAATGCTGGAAACCGGGCAGGACCCTCATCCAACCCCTTGAGCAGGAAGGAGATGCTGTTGGAGCGAGCTCAAATTCTAGCCGAATTGTTAGCAATGGAGGAAGCAGAACAGGCTGATGGAAGGTCAGAGAGGGTGGCTCCCTCTCAAGTTTCTAACAGGGAGCATGCTAGGAGTGCCCACCCGAAGGAGACTGTGGGACAGAATGTCGAGCAAAGGATGGTGCTGCAGCCTCAATCACCCATTCACGTTCCAAGTGATGATCTGAGGGCCAGCCTCAACAGGAATAGAGAGCAGGAAGCCCAGTCAGACCTGAGAACATAACTAGAGGCTAATCGAACACAAAGGTCACAATCCCACAGGGAAAGGAATGGGCGCAGGTCGCCTATAAGAGAAGCAAGGCGCAGGTCGCCACCCAAGAATGATAGGCGCAGGTTGCCACTAAGAGACGATAGGCGCAGATCGCCAACTCAGTCTGTGAGGTCACCTTCCCACATGGACAGGAGAGCAAGAGAGATAACTCCACCTAGGAGCGAAAGATATAGATCCAATTCTGGGAGAGAGAATCATCATGAAGAGAGGCAAAGGTCGAATGATGTCTCCCATGCTAGGGACGACAGGCCCGACGCTAGGGAGTGGCTCCTATGGAAGAAGAAATTCGAACAGTGGGAAGCTGATAAGAAGGAAGGTGCTGGAAAGAGCGAGCACAAAGACTTTGCTCTTCGACCCTTCGCAAAGGAGTTGCTCGACTGTCGACCTCCTCCAGGTTTCAGATTGCCGGTCCTAGAAAAGTATTCAGGTGCAACCAACGCCAAAAGCCATATACAACACTTGGAGGCCACCATGTGCTTTGTCTCCCACAAGGAAGACATGAAGTGCAAGGCACTTACGAGCACACTAACTGGGGCAGCCCTTACATGGTTCAATGGTCTGGCACCAGGATGCATCTCCACTTGGTCTTATATGAGGACAAAGTTTCTGGAACGCTTCTCGACTGCTGGAGCTAGGAAGATGGCAGTCACCGACCAAAATAACTTGGTGCAAGGGAAAAATGAAAGCTCGATGAGCTACTACACCATGTTTAAGGAAATGGTCGATAAGATCTAGGAGGACCTCACGGATAGAGAGGTTATCAACTGTTTTTGGAGTGGAATTACTTCTACAGACATGGACTATGAGCTGACAGTTCGAACAGTTACTACTCGACAGGAGTTGTTCGAGAAGGCCTATAATGTGGCATTGCCCGAAGAGAGAAAAGAAAAGAAGAATGGGAAAGGACCCAAGACTGAGGTCGCTGATGACAAAAAAGACTCAACCAAGAACGGGGGAAATAATAAGAATGGCAAGAACAGAACCAGAGTGACTGAGAAAGTGCCTGAAGCTTTCACTCCCTTAACGGTGAGTCGAACTGAAATAATGAATGCAGTCGAGCTGGCACCACTTGCCCCTATGAACCCAGCCAATAAGTTAAGAAGGGACAACAACAAATATTGCGAATATCATAAGGATACAAGGCATACCACGGAGGATTGTATGAGCCAGAAGCACATCATTCAGAGGATGGTCGATGATGCGTACGTTAAAAGGCCTCAGGGAGGCGGTGGTGAGCGACCTACAGGTGGACACCTAGAGCCAAGGCAACCTAGGATGAATTTGGGCGTCATCACTGAGCAGTCCAGCAACACAGCCATCAAACATAAGATTTTTCTGCTTAACAAGGCCCCACATGTGCCCCCAAGGAGCTACGTCAGGGACGAGATGATTAGCTTTTATCCGAACGAGCTAGCAACTAATATGGCAGCTAGAGAGCAAGTTCTCGTCATCCCAGGACTCATTGACGGATGTACGACGAGCAGACTCTTAGTCGACACGGGGGCCTGCAAGGATATTCTGTTCTACAAAACATTCCAGGAAATGGGTCTTTCAAATGAGCAGCTCGAAAGGTATGACGGCAGATTAGAAGGCTTCACCAACCACCGGGTCGATGCCAAGGGACATATCGAGCTAGATGTCGACTTAGGCCAACACTCCTACAGGGTCATTTCAAAGGTAAAATTTATTGTTATTGACGTGAACAGTGATTATGCTGCTATACTTGGTATCCCAAGCCAGGTCGCACTTGGGATGGTAGCCTCAATCCCTCATCAGCGAGTTAAATTCCCTACACCAGCTGGAGTCGGTTGTGTACAAGGCACAGCTCGAGCATACCTCAATCATGTCCTTCGAGAAAGAAAAAAGAGGGAGCTAGAGATTGAAACTGCGGAAGGATACTTAAAGTTGTCTCAGTCAGTCACCAAAACTACTCGACTATCTACAATAACCATCGTGGAAGAGTGGACCTATCGCTCACATGATGAAATCATGACTGAGTCGACACGTCACTCTGAAGCCACCATGTCGATCTAGATATAGTTATGGTCGACCAAGTCCTCATTGGCGAGCAATGCCTCCAAGTCGACAATAACTCGGGGGCCACCACCAGTGAGATAGCAGACAAGCTAGATGACATGATAGCCGAGGAAGCTCCCCACTTAGGGGCCATGGAAAGACAGAGGGTTAGGGAGATCATCATTGAAACCCTACAATTCAGAGATGTTCCAGAGCTGGAGGCTATGGACGAGTTGGAGGCAGTGATTACAAATCCTTCCTACCCCGAACAGAAAATTCAGATTGGAAAGCAAATGTCACCTGAAGAAAGGTTGGAGATTGTCCAGCTACTCAAAGAAAGCAATGACGTCTTTGCATGGCAAGTAGAAGATATGAAGGGGATCAAGGAGGAGGTCGCTGTTCATAGACTGGAGGTCAACTCGACTATAAAGCCAAAACCCCAGAAATTGAGAAGCTTCGCTCATGACAAAGAGAAGGCCATAAAAGCTGAGGTACAAAAACTTTTGAGTGCAGGTATCATAAAGGAGGCTACACATACAACGTGGTTAGCCAATGTGGTCATGGTGAAGAAATCAAATGGCAAATGGAGAATGTGCGTTGACTTCACCAACCTCAATCTTGCTTGCCCTAAGGACAGCTATCCTCTCCCCAGAATTGACAAGCTTATTGACTCCATTACTGACCACTCCACCCTCAGCTTTCTAGATGCCTATTCAGGCTATCATCAGATCAAGATGCATGAGGATGACATCGTAAAGACAGCTTTCCAAGCAGCTGGAGGCATCTATTGCAACACTATGATGCCATTTGGGTTAAAGAATGTAGGGGCAACCTATCAACGTATGGTCAACAAAGTCTTTACTTCACAGATCGGCCGAAACATGGAGGCCTACGTCGATGATATGATCATCAAAACAAAGATCGGGTGTCACGTGGTCGACCTAAAGGAAACGTTCGCCAATTTGCGAGCAAATGACATGAAACTTAACCCAAGCAAATTTGTCTTTGGGGTAGCAGCGTGTAAATTTCTTTGCTTTATGGTGTCACAACAGGGAATAGAGGAAAACCCGGAAAAGATCAAGGCTCTGGTCGACATGCAGGAGCCCACCAGTGTCAAAGAGATGCAGCGACTTAATGGAAGGGTGGCAGCCCTATGTCGCTTCATATCCAAGTCGGCGAAAAGATCTCTCCCTTTCTTCAAGGCTTTAAGGGGGACAAAATATTTTGAGTGGACGGCCGAATGTCATTCGTCATTCCAACAACTTAAGGAGTACCTCGCTACTCCCCCTCTATTGAGTAGCTCGACTACTAGAGAGACTTTGTTCGTGTATTTATCTGTGGGAGACAAAGCAGTTGCAGCAGTTCTGGTTCAAGAAGAGGAAGGGCTTCAAAAGCCCGTATACTACATTAGCAAGGCCCTGTCAGACGTGGAGGGCAGATATTACAATGCGGAGAAGGTTGCGTATGCCCTAGTCGTAGTTTCAAGGAAGCTGCGAGCTTATTTCTTAGCTCATCCTATTGTGGTGCTCACAAATGCACCCTTGAGAAAAATTTTGCACAAGCCTGAAAGTTCAGGCCGCTTACTCAATTGGTCAATTGCCCTCACGGAATTTGACATTGAGTATCAACCTCGAAAGGCGTTGAAAGCTCAAGCCTTGGCTTACTTCTTGGTCGAGCTTACGTTCACCAAGGAAGACAGCGAGGTAAGAGCTCAGAAGGAGAAAGTTAAGAGGAAGGAGCCAGAATCTCAGCTCGTTACTTCTTTACCCGACGATTGTTGGAAGGTCTACTCAGATGGGTCAGCCACAATGAATGTCAGTGGAGCAGGGATTGTTCTGATCTAACCAGAGTCTGGGACAGTGTATGAGGATTCATTGAGGTTCAAGTTTGACGCATCCAACAACCAGGCGGAGTATGAAGCTTTGGTAGCAGCCATCGAGTACGCCAAATGCTTCAGAGCAACTAAAATAATGGCATACTGTGACTCTCAGTTAATAGTCAATCAGGTCAGAGGGGAATATGAGGTGCTAAACTCGACTCTGATCAAATACTATGACCTGGTGAAGGAATTGATAAAAGACTTAGAATTTTGGGAAATTCAAAGGATTGGTCGAGAAGACAATGAGTTGGCCGACCTACTCTCGAAGCTAGCTACTTCAGACGAGCCACATGAAGAGCCCATCTCTTACCTTGAGAACCCAGCATATGAAAGAGTGCAAATCCAATATGTGGAGGACACTTCAAGGAACTGGGTTTATAACAAGTGTTGGATCGAAGAAATGAAGGCATACCTGGAAAGTGGCGAGATCCCAGAGGACGAAAAGAAGGCTCGAGCAATCAAAAAGAAAGCTTCGAGGTACGTTATCCAAGGAGGCATGCTGTTCAGAAGATCATACACTAGGCCATTGTTGAAGTGTATTCACCCTCAAGAGATCACTCAATTAATGCATGAGGTGCACAGTGGAATCTGTGGTGGACACCCGGGGGCCAGAACTCTAGCCGACAAACTGATCACTTTGGGGTACTACTGGCCACACATGAGAGCTGACACTCATGACTTTGTTCAACAGTGTGACCAATGTCAAAGGTTTGCCAACCTACCTCATATGCCCACAACAGAGCAAACTCCAGTGATCGCTGCTTGGCCGTTCGATATGTGGGGAGTCGACTTAATTGGACTCTTCCCTCCCGCCCGGGGAAATTGCAAGTATGCGATCGTCGCCATTGATCATTTCACCAAGTGGGTCAAAGCAAAGCCTCTAGCTTGCATCACAGAGGAAAATGCTATCAACTTCAAACATGACTTCATCTGGTGTCGATTTGGGATTCCTAGAGCTATAGTATCAGATAATGGCTTACAATTCTCCCGGGCTTTCGAAGAGGAAATGAATCGAGTAGGAGTCAAACATTGGCAGTCATCTGTTGCATACCCTCAAGGAAATGGGCAAGCTAAAGTAGCAAACAAGCTCGTACTATCCTCACTTAAGATGGGCTTGGTAGGTCGACGCAATAACTGGTTGGACGAACTCCCCCTTGCTCTTTGGGCAGTTCGCACAACCACTCGGGGGCCTATGGGGGAAGCCCCATTCGCTCTAGCATACGGGTCAGAGGCCATGGCTCCAGCTAAGTTGAGATTCCCTACAGCCAGAGTGGCATTCTTCGATCAAGAACAGAACGACGCTAACAGATTGATCGACTTGGATTTAATCGACGAGAAGCGAGATACAGCTTACCTGCGAATGGTCAACTACAAACAGCGGACCAAGAGTTACCACGACAAAAAGGTGAAGACGAGATCATTCCAAGTGGGTGACCATGTCTTAAGAAAGATCGAGGCAACAGGAAGGAGAACCCAACAGAATAAGCTATCTCCCAACTGGGAAGGTCCCTATATTGTTACTCGAGTCGTCAAAGAAGGGACTTACATGATTGCCCACCCAGGAGGTGAAGAGTTGAAGCATCCATGGCACGCCACTCACCTCATCAAATACTATTTCTAGTTCAGTTCAAAGTTAATGCAGTTTCCAAGTTTGAATTTGTCATAGTTCTAGCTTTCCATTTGATGTAAGCATGTTCCTACTTTAATAAAAATCGCAGTTCTGTTCGACCAAACATTGTGCTACACTAATTTCAACAAGCTCGACTCTTAGTCAGCTTCATTTTAGCAAGCTCGATTCTTAATCAGCTTTGTTCCTTAAACAAGTCTGACCCTTAGTCGACTTCGTTCAACGAGCTCGACTCTTAGTCAGCTTCGTTTTAACAAACTCGATTCTTACTCAGCTTTGTTCCTTTAACAAGTCCGACTCTTAGTCGACTTCGTTCTAATGAGCTCGACTCTTAGTCAGCTTCATTCTAATCAGCTCGATTCTTAATCAGCTGTATACTATTAACAAGTCCGACCTTAGGCCGACTTCGTTCTGATAAGCTCAACCCTTGGAGAGCTTCGATCTCTTAAACAGGTTCGACTCTGAGTCAATCTCGTTTACAAAAATATTTACTAGTCTAAGGTCGACTGAGTCACCACGAAGCCAGGTCGACCTTAAGCTTAGGGCGACTTATTTGTCCCATTAAATCTAGCTCGACACACACATACTGAAATCAAAAGCATACATACAATGATGGAACGTCAGCTACGATTAAACATAACTAAGTCTCCTAAAATGGGCCAAGACTTAAATAAACAAAAACGTTTAAGTAAGATGCCTCCCAAAAACTGGGCCAAGACATCAACATTCATAAATCAAAAATCAAAAGTATTTGGGGCTTGTTCATTACATGACCATTAAAATTAAACTTCAGTATGTGGGATCACCTTCAATTTGACCACTGATTGAAGTTGGATCAACATCAGTCTGAGCACTTGCAGCAACTGGCTCACCCAAAACATTCCCTTGTTGGTCTGGATACATAACCTTCCTCGAATCTGATATGGTGTATTGGGGAGTCTCTCCTTCAAAGGCTGGCTCATCAGGCTCCTCGAGCTCAGCTAAAATGGTGTTGAAATTGACAGGAGCAATGGGAGGGGGAATCCAGGTTTCAGCTTCGGCTTCTTTATCATATTGAGCAATAAGCTCCAAATCATTATCAGTAAATGGCACCAGATGATGGCCCTGACGAGCTGCCGTGTTATATTGATCTTCAGATGCCTACTTGGCTAGCTGTTCCACAGATATATCAACTGAAGGATCTACCACGATACACCGAGCCATGTGGCTTCGACCTACGTCGAAGAAACCTCTTGCTTTATTAGTGACATAAACATGAAGCTCATCACTTTCCTTATAGGCCTTTACGGCCTCCTCCTTGGTAGCTTTGATGGCCTTAGGCAGCTCCACCTCCCATTGACGCCGAGTAGCATCAAGTTCTTCCTGTTTCTTTGCCAAAGTGACAAGCACCTCTTCAAGTTGTTGGGTCGCCAATTCCAGATCGGCGGCCACCTTCTTCTTCTCATCTTTGTGCTCACCCAGCTCCTTGTTGGCCTCACCCAACTTGCCCCAGGCCTCCTCCTTGGCCTTCACCTCATTGTCCTTCAAGAGTTTCAAAGCATCATAGGAGGCATCCAAGTTGGAATGTTCCTCCTTCAACTTCTCGAGCTCCTCCTTCAGCTTGGCTCGCTCTTCCTCCATCTTCTCCAACTCTTCATTCTTATGGGCCATCATAGTCTTAGCCAGCCTCTCTTGCTCCTCAGGAGCTTTCCAATAAGAGGTGGCCAAGTCTATCATGGCAAGAGACTGAAATGATGAGTAAAGAAAAGGGGTTAGGTCGAACAGAAGTAAAGTAGAGAAGTGAGACAAGCGGAAAGAATAAGAGCAGCAGTACAAAAAATTGCAAGGGTTACCTCAGAATGAGCTAGCCCGACCCTGGCACGGCAAGCTTCTGGAGTCAAGGGCTTGTTGGTGAACTCCTTGATTAAATCCTGGTCAGCTCCCCTCCTAACAATTACTTGGCCATATTCCAACTCAGGATATTCCCTAGCCAAACAATTGATCCTAGTCAGTGGAGCCACCTCACTCAGCTTGTCAACATGATCCTGAATCAACTCGGCATACGAGACTCGGATGGGAGAAGGTTGGGGGCCCCTAGTTTCAACTTCCACCCCCTCAGTAACATCGACCTGACCTGATGTCAAGCTTGCCTTGGATTTTCCTATCTTGATTTTCTTGCTCAGGGGAGCATCATCTTCTTCCTCCTCTTCCTCATCAATGTCAATGAAGGTCGACTTAGCTTGAGAGCTGACCTTAGATTTAGACTTGATCTTTGCTTGAGATCGGGTCCTAGTCCGGACCTCCTTGATGGGCTCCTCAATTTGCTCAGCTTTGTCCACCTCAGCAGCATCACCTCGTCGACCCCTTGGATATCACCTTCAACTCGCCCCTCATCCAGCTCTTCAAGATTGTCATCCACAGGAATAGAGTTAGCATCCACATCTACCAACTACAAGAGCTCTTGGCATTGAACACCTTCTTTCTCTCGATGTACCCTAGCGTTGGCTGCCCTGCAGCTTCTTTGGCTCTTCCTCACATCAACGGCACGACCCATGTTCGCCTCCTGCTCAGGGGTTAGAACTGCATCAAAATCGAAATGACAAAGGGTTAGATCGACATATGAGATTTCTACATACGAGCAACAAGTTCTATGTACGAATTAAACATATGCGAGTTAACAAGTCTACATACGAGCAATTAGTTCTATGTATGAGTAAAACATGTACGAGCTAATAGTCTACATGCCAGCAAGTAATGGAGGGGTCAAGGGACAGTGAATGGTTGAGTTCTTACCCCCAAAGTGTTCTCCATGATCCTTACAATGATTGGCAATCTTCTTACAGAAATGGCACTCTCTCTCTCAAATCTGAATCGAGCTCCCTCATGGGTAACCCAATCTGGATACCTCTGACATCTAACAATTGGGACCAAGGGCACGACATCTCCCTCACTGATCATCATCCCAGCTCGGATGTAGTTGTTCTTGGTGGTCCCCAAAGCCTCCCAACTGATGGGTCCCTTCTTGGCGAGCTCCACCAACTTCTTATACAAATCAACATGCCAATCTGGCTCCCAATAATCCTGCTCCCTCACAACTGCAGTATTAGCGCTGGGTAGAGGAAACTCCCATCCTCTCCTACTCTCTACTACGACCACATAGGAATTCCAACCACTGGCCTTACTAGGGAGGTTGATAAAAAACTTAGAGGATTTTGGCTTGGAAGGGGTGCTTATCCCATTGTCATTATCAAACTTGATGCTAAAGAACTCCCTGAACACTCTCATACAAGGCTCATACCCTAAGAACCTGCAAACCATAACAAAACAAACCAGTACCCTGCAGGTGTTGGCCCCTAGTTGAAGTGGCAGTGCATTCGAGTACTCTAAAAACTCGTTTATAAATGGATCTAAGGGTAACCTCAAGCCAGCTTCAAATTGGCCGTTGTAGAAGGCCACCCTAGTAGGATCTTCCTCATAAGTATCTCCAAACTGAGCAAAGAAGTCCTTCTAGCTGTACAGAGTAATGTCAAACTCTCTCTTATCCACTTCACAAAAGTTGTACACCATATTTATCCGAGATGGAACGTTCTGTTTTCCTCTGAATGGACTTGGAGGCACATATCCCCTTTCATTCCTGCTAGGCACCACAGAGGTCTCAAAAGCATCGACTATACGTGGGCTTGATGAGGTTGAGGCATTAGCTTCTCCTTGAGTCGCCATATCTGTACAAGAAGAAGGGGAAACAGGGGAATCAGTTCTATACGCAGTCTCAAGGAACCTAGTGGACACACTAAGGGGCGACCTAGATTTCCCCAGAAATCCCGTCCTATTCCTAATGAAAGAGGGTTTATTGGGACCTTGGACATAGAAAAATGCAATGTGATCGAGGAGCATGAAAAAGATTGAAAGACACAATTCTGGGATCCTTTGACTCTAAAGCACCTACATTCTCTCCTACAGGCAAAGTTAGCTCAGAGAAACGCAAGCCCCAACGAGTCAAAATTGAAGTGCATTCCTCCATTGTTATCTCTCTCCATTCTCCGTTCAAGTGCTTGTAAACCCTTCTATTTACCCTACAATAACCATACCAAGCTTCGGGTTCACAACTAAAGGTCCTGGCCATGGCGGAATTGAAGAAATTGCAGAAATAAAACCCTAATACCAAGAGAAAAGAGGAATACCTTAATTAGCTCGAATGAAGAGGGGTTACAGACGGAGACGAAAGCTCGGGTTTAATCAATTGCCTTTTCTGCTGCCTTCGCTGGAGTTATGCAAGAGCTCAGAGAGGGTAAAAGTTCAAAAAGGAGATGGACTCTGGTATTTATATTTTCAGTAACTGAAAAGGAAAAGGAAAATTCAAAAGTTTCGTTTTCCTAATTGAATGCAGAAACGGTTTCCAAGACAGACTCTCAAACGTCAAAAACAGTAATGATTGAGAAATATGGCGCTTTATGCGATCCTATCGTTTGACATTCAACGTTCAGGATTGAGCCACGTCATCATCAGGCGAGTAAACCTCAACTCAAGCAGCGACCTGCGAGTTATTGCACCAGGTTTTCTTTAACTTCCTGGTTGACAAAGTCAACTCAGAAAGTTGGGGGCCACTGAACATACAAAAAGTATCGAGCTGGACCAAGCAAGTAAAGCCCAGTCCTCAAACAATTATTGCCACCACATTCTCAGTAGGCTAGGCCCAATTATCTCATGGCCCAAGGCCCATCTCATTGATCAGTCGACTTAAGTTCATTGTCCGACCTACCAGGTCCCGACCTAACTTAGTCCGACCTTATGATTCATGTCATACTCCGGGTACGATCCAGCTCTACCCGTCAGTCAGGTCGACCAAACCCCAAATGTCGACCTGGAACTGCCAAGCAAGCGTCGACCTAACAGTTACAGGCGCACGTGCTTCTATACTTGCCATAATTGGTTCCCTACAAATCAGGGACCGTTCAGGGACACATTCACATGATGCATAACTGTCCCACAAATCTCGGAGCTCATGTAGCCCCGCCAAATATACCACCCACATCAACTATAAATAAATTAGCACTACAACGGTTATGAGGTAACTGCAATTTTGTCATTTGAATACTCTTATTCAATACATATTTTGCTCTCCACACATACGTACTTACTCTCACGCCCGAGGGTCTAAACCGGAGACACATCCGGCTAGTCGTGAGTTCTGGTTTTCAGGTCACGGAGTCAGGTGATCAGTCCTGCCACGTGGAGGAAGATTGATAAGCACATTTCCTGCGGCATCATGAGTGTTCATATTAAATCGATTTAGCTTTAGTACTAATAAAAAATGGTTATATTTTATAATTGATACTAGTGAATAAAATTCATTATATGAGAGTATGATATTTATTAATAAATTATGTTTCATTTTAAATTTTGGCAAGTGAGATTAGACAGACTTTTATGTGTTCAGAAATATTTTAAGAAAACCATATTTGAGGTATGGAATTATACCATTCTTGAAACTATTTGGGATCTTGAAAAAAAAAAACAATTCTTGAATTCTTTATAATTTACATTAGTTTTAAATTATTAAACTTATTTTTAAGGGAATAGGTATATAATATTTAAAAATAAAATTGTTAATAAAAATAAATAAAATAGAATAATATTGCTTTAAATTATCAGGAGTAAGATTTTCATAAACAATAGACTGAATTTTAATTTGATGAGTTAAAACTTTTTGGTGATGGAGGTGTTTAAAGTTTGGGGATCAAACTTTCTTTAAGGGGGTAAGTATGTAATATCCAAGAAAATAATACTAATAATAATAATAATAATAATAATAATAATAATAATAATAATAAATAAATAAATAAATAAAATAAATATCATCAATTTACCAGCATTAATGAGAAATAAGCAGGATGATTATGCATGTAAATTAATGAGAAATAAATAGGATGATTATGGAACTACATTAATAAGAAATAAGTAGGATGATTATGGTTATTATATTTTCATATTTAT
This sequence comes from Adenophora triphylla var. japonica, assembly GCA_022495995.1. NCBI lineage: Eukaryota > Viridiplantae > Streptophyta > Magnoliopsida > Asterales > Campanulaceae > Adenophora > Adenophora triphylla. Next base: position 158,772 of record JAFEMH010003715.1, read on the forward strand.
ATATAATAAAACAAGATAATTATTAATGTTTATGTCTAAAATTTAACATTGAAATTCTTAGTCGTTACTCTATGAATTCTAATTGGTGGAAGTAACGAGTTTTCTTGTGAGTTACTCTTTTAAGTACTATATAAAGGAGCTTAGACAAACATTGTTTGTAAACAACCTTGGTGGCTTTGGTGAGATAAGGGAGAATCCGTAGAAAATAGTGAAAAAGCAAGTGAGATTTTGGAAAACTTAACTGAATGGTTCGCTAGAATTTCAAGAGCATAGCAATTACTCTCAAGTGAGGTAAGGGATTATATACCTCTAATTAGGTATTTGGTGTTTCGTTTCATTTCTTAGGTTTTCATAATTTTTATTGAAAATGTCCGTCCTTGAAAACCTTAAAAGTCAAACTCGGTTTGATACTTGCTTTGACTACGTCGAACAATGTATTTTGATAAAAATCAATATTTTTGATATCTCAACTTTTGTAAGCTTCATGTTAATATTCTTTTGTACATGAAGTATTATCGTTTGAATATCTCAATATGTATTCTTGAATATGAATTTGTAATTACTCTACATATGACCACTAAGTTAAACAACCCATGTTAATGGGGTATAATTTGTAATTTGGCCTTTTAGGCAACTTTGTTCACTGCTGAGGATTAGTGGTGGGGTGTTCCGAAATCACTGTTTTATATTTGTGCTCCTTGTGGGCTTTTGGTTTGTTAAGGTCATTTGACCGCTTATGTGATAATAACTTCGTTAAAATATTCGTTCTGTAATGATTTGATTATATTGTTAATTGTTTCGTTCCACTCTTTTTGAAAATCTTAAAAATCATCGTTTAGTTACTTGTGTTGTTAAATTGCTTCATTGCAAAGAGTGTTTGTTTTGCGATCAACTCTTCTTAGGTCTGTACATGAACTTAATGAGCATTGTTCGCTCACTCTTTCTTATTATCTCTTCATTCCAGGTAAACATTAAGGATGGATGATAATTGGCAGTTAAGATACTTAGGTTTAAGAATGTTTTTTTGTTATTTTATACACTTAGGTATTTTGGATTTGGCCGTTATGGAAGTTGAGATGTAACCTTATATAATTTGGGTTTAAGAGTTTAAATTTTTGGATATATAATATATATAAGCATTTCAAGGTTGCCTTAATAATACTTTGTTTCGAGAAGTGTGACGTACCCATAATTTGGGACCCTAAAAATGCGTCCGGGTTTTGGGTCGTTACAGAATGTTATCAGAGCGAAACCCCAATCTTAAATATTGCGAGCTAGCCCGGGGGTACGATATAGGCATCGATTGACCTTGCCTGGTGATGGATAGAATTCCACTAGGTAATAAGACCATGCAAGTACAAGTTACCGAAGTAGCAGTATAAGTAAGGGTCGAACCACAGAGACTCGCGTGTTCAACAAGTTGATTTAATTAATGAAGAAAGTAACCAAAGGTTTTTGTTTTGATAGAATAATTAAAGTACTAAAGCAATAAACTAAAATACTGAAACTGAAGAAAAAAAGCAAACAAGTAACAAGGATTTAACCAGATTAAAAGAATTCACGGATTGGATCTCATAGTTGTCTTCTTTCTATGCTAGTGTTTATTAGTTAATAAAAATAACAATCTCGTTCAAAGACTATTTCACTCGACTAAGGTTTGGGACGTTTGATGTTCGAATTGAAACCCTAATATTTCTATCGTATTGTAAATTTCGCTAGGTCAAAACAATATTCAAGAAATTCATTAAGGAAATAAGAAAAGTATGAATCTAGGTTTTCTTGAATTCCGCTAGGTCAACAATTAAACCTAATTAATGAAATATTGATCTTTATATAATTTTTCCACGATAGTGCAACAGTCTCTACCAAATAAATTGAATGATAAATATTTCATCAAATAAGAACGAGAAAGTTTGGAAAAATTAAAATAGAACTAGCATAGAAATTTGACAACTACTACATCCAATCCATGAAAAAGAAAAATTAGCTACTCATATTCATGATCGAAATCACAAAATATGAATAACAAAACATAAACCTGGACTTCGAATCGTAATAAAAAAAACAATGTTGTTGTTCTATGCTTTGTTTCCTGGCAACAGTATTCGGCTCCCCTTTTTGGTCAAAGTCAATTACTCAATTTATAATTATCTAGGGCAACAAACGTGTCCTCCAGGACCAATTCAATCCAGGCCCAAACCAGAAATCCGGCCTTGGGCGGTCGCCCAGCTCCCTTCAGCGGGCGCTCAAGTGTACAGTAACTTGGAATTTATTTCCTTCAAGTTTTTATCGAGAGTTGTACTTTGGTCACTGTACTTTTCCCCTTTTGCACTTTGGTTCTTGAACTTTCCAGGCTTTCACTTTGGCCCATGAACTTTCATAATTTCAGTTTAGTCCCACATTTTCCAGAATTGCAATTTGGTCCCAAAACTTCCTACGTAAGCTCAAATCCTTTATTTTCAGCATTGTTGCACATCAACCCATGAACAATCAAAACACTAACAAACATATCAAATTTCCAAGGTTTCGAGCATCAAATAAACTAGGAACATATTTTTTGATGGGTAAAACCACATCCATCAAATACCCACAAACTTATCTTTTCCTCGTCCTCGAGTAAAACAAAACTAAAACAAAATAAAACCTAATTAACTAAATAAAAACAATAAACAAAAATTATTTTTGATATGTTCTCAATATATACAAGGTTGCCAGTCAAACAAGTCTCAGATTCTCACAAAATATGCTAACAAGTGCTAATAAGAATATGTAATTATAATTACATTAATGCATCTAACTCACAATTTTCCACCTTGGCCTGAATGATGAATGAAATACGGGAGATCATGATCACTAAGATAATATTGTTTATGGGTTCACTCAGACATGCCCTACATCACAGATAACAAACAATTCCATATACAAGGATACTCATATGCATGATTACATACTTGTCAACCCGATTACTCAATATTGAACAAGAAATATGGCTTTAAGTTAAGTCCACAACAATTATGGGGCTAGGTTCACGGGTATAAACAAAGGAATGGACATACAAATACAAGAATGTTAAACTAAGAATATTCCATTGCATGTTACTTCTTCCTGAAATTTAACACTCCGCTCTCCGCCAACACATTGATTCAACCCCAAACTTATAATTTGGTATACTTCACATATGGGATTGATCACCTTTCTTTCTTCTTTTTTTTTCCGAAAGATAATAAAATTGCCACCCAAACAACATTCAGTGCCGTGGCATCCTTATGGGTGTGTGGTAGCACACCTAGTGCGAATGATCTGTTCCCCAAAATTATTTAGTGTCGGCCTCACCCCAACCCAGCGTGCTGGCGCACCCAATTACCGACTGCCTCTTTTGCCAAAACAGAATTAGTGCCGCCTCATCGTTTTGGGTGTGCTATGGTACACAATTTTTTTTCTTCCCAGGTTTTGATGAGGCCTCACCCTCGTTACTGCGCTGCCACATACCCCAAAGCCAAATGTAATTTCCCTAAAAGGGAATTAGTGCCGCGTCACCCATTTGAGGGTGCCACCACACACTCCTTTTCCTGGCCAATTTTTATTACATAACATGACCCTTCTTGATGGAAAAAATTCCACTGGGTAATAACCGAAGTAGCAGTACAAGTAAGGGTCGAACCATAGAGACTCTCGTTTTCAACAAGTTGATTTAATTAATGCAGAAAGTAACCGAAGGTTTTTGTTTAGATTGATTAATTAAACTACTAAAGAAATAAATAAAAATACTGAAACTGAAGAAAACAAGGAAACAAGTAACAAGGATTTAACCAGATTAAAAGAATTCACGAATTGGATCTCCTAGTTATCTTCTTTCTATGCTAGTGTTTATTAGATAATAAAAATAACAATCTCGTTCAAAGACTCTTTCACTTGACTAAGGGTTGTGACATTTGATGTTCGAAATGCAACCCTAATATTTTTATCGTATTGTAAATTCAGCTAGGTCAAAACAATATTCCAGAAATTCATTAAGCAAATAAGAAAAGTATGAATCTAGGTTTTTTTGAATTCCTCTAGGTCAACAATTAAACCTAATTAATGAAATAGTGATCTTTATATAAATTGTCCACGCTAGTGCAACAATCTATACCAAATAAATTGAATGATAAATATTTTATCAAATAAGAACGAGAAAGTTTGGAAGAATTAAAATAGAACTAGCATAACTAGTATAGAAATTTGACAACTACTACATCCAATCCATAAAAAAGAAAAATTAGCTACTTATATTCATGATCGAAATCACAAAATACGATTAACAAAACATAAACCTGGACTTCGAATCGTAGTAAAAAAAAAAAAACAATGTTGTTGTTCTATGCTTTGTTTCATGGCAACAGTATTCGGCTCCCCTTTTTGGTCAAATTCTATTGCTCAATTTATAATTACCTAGGTCAAAAAATGTGTCCTCCACGCCCAATTCAATCCAGGCCCAAACCAGAAATCCGGCCTTGGGTGGTTGCCCAGCTCCCTTGAGCGGCCGCTCAAGTGTACAGTAACTTGTAATTTATTTCCTTCAAATTTTTATCGACAGTTGTACTTTGGTCACTGTACTTTTCTCCATTTGCACTTTGGTTCATGAACATTTCAAGCTTTCACTTTGGCCCATGAACTTTCATAATTTCAATTTTGTCCCACATTTTTTAGAATTGCAATTTGGTCCCAAAACTTCCTAAGTAAGCTCAAATCCTCTATTTTCAGCATTGTTGCACATCAACCCCCGAACAATCAAAACACTAACAAACATATCAAATTTCCAAGGTTTCGAGCATCAAATAAGCTAGGAACATATTTTTTTGTTGGGTAAAACCACATCCATCAAATACCCTCAAACTTATCTTTTGCTCATCCTCGAGTAAAACAAAACTAAAATAAAATAAAAACAATCAACAAAAATTATTTTTGATATGTTCTCAATATATACAAGGTTGCTGGCCAAACAAGTCTCAGATTCTCACAAAATATGCTAATAAGTGCCAATAAGAATATGCAATTACAATTACATTAATGCATCTAACTCACAATTTTCCACCTCGACCTGAATGATGAACGAAATATGGGAGATCATGTTCACCAAGATAAGATTTTTTATGGGTTCACTCAGACATGCCCTACATCACAGATAACAAACGATTCCATATACAAGGATACTCATATGCATGATTACGCACTTGTCAACCCGATTACTTAATATTGAACATAAATTATTATGGCTTTAAGATAAGTCCACAACAATTGTGGGGCTAGGTTCACGGGTACAAACGAAGGAATGGACATACAAATACAAGAATGTGAAACTAAGAGTCTTCCATTGCATGTTACTTCTTCCTGAAATTTAAGACTCCGCTCTCCGCCAACCCATTGATTCAACCCTCAAACTTATAATTTGGTATACTTCACACATGGGGTTGATCACATTTCTTTCTCCTTTTCTTTTTTTTTCTTTTTTTTTTCGAAAGATAACAAAATCGCCACCCAAACAACATTCAGTGTCATAGCATCCTTATGGGTGTGCGGTAGCACACCGAGTGCGAATGATCTGTTTCCCAAAATTAATTAGTGTTGGCCTCACCCCAACCCAGTATGCTGGCATACCCAATTGCCGACTGCCTCTTTTGCCAAAATAGTATTAGTGTCGCCTCATCGTTTTAGGTGTGCTTCGGCACAATTTTTTTTTCCCAGGTTTTGATGAGGCCTCACCCTCGTTACTGCGCTGCCACACACCCCAAAGCCGAATGCAATTTCCCTAAAAGGGAATTAGTGCCGCGTCACCCATTTGAGGTAGACATGTCCAAACGGTTTCGGTTCCCGGTTCCGGAACCGCAGGTTCCCGGTTCCCAAATAGCCGGAACCGTATTCGAGCCATATTAATCCGGTTCCCGGTTCTATCCGCCGGTTTCAACGGTTCCATCACCATCTATTTTTTTTAAAATCCAAACCTCTTATGACAGTAAAGACGCTAACTAATCTGTTTTTTTTTTTTTTCACTTGGGGAGTATGTTTTTGGAAAGAATGAGAAGTGGACAAAATTCTAATATTAATTCTAACAATAAAAATTCCGATTTCAACGGTTCCACCGGTTCCCGATTTCGAAACCGCCGGTTCCTCGGTTCCCAATATGGTGGATTTGTATTCGAACCGTTTCATTCCGGTTCCCGGTTACGTTCGGTTTCCGATTTCGGCGGTTCCCGGTTCTCGCCGATTCCTGGTTCCGGTTCTACCCACCAGTTCCGTCGGTTCCCGGTCTATTTGGACATGTCTAATTTGAGGGTGCCACCACACACTCCTTTTCCTGGCCAATTTTTATTACATAACATGACCCTTATTGATGGATAAAATTCCACTGGATAATAAAACCTTGCAAGTACAAGTTACCGAAGTAGCAATACAAGTAAGGGTCGAACCATGGAGACTCGCGTGCTCAACTAGTTGATTTAATTAATGCAGAAAGTAACTAAAGGTTTTTGTTTTGATTGATTAATTAAACTACTAAAGAAATAAACTAAAATACTGAAACTGAAGAAAACAAGCAAACAAGTAACAAGGATTTAACCAGATTAAAAGAATTCACGAATTGGATCTCCTAGATATCTTCTTTCTATGCTAGTGTTTATTAGATAATAAACATAACAATCTCGTTCATAGACTCTTTCACTCGACTAAGGGTTGTGATGTTTGATGTTCGAATTGCAACCCAAATATTTCTTTCTATCGTATTGTAAATCCGCTAGGTCAAAACAATATTCAAAAATTCATTAAGCAAAAAAGAAAAGTATGAATCTAGGTTTTTTTGAATTCCTCTAGGTCAACAATTAAACCTAATTAATGAAATAGTGATCTTTATATAAATTGTCCACGCTAGTGCAACAATCTATACCAAATAAATTGAATGATAAATATTTCATCAAATAAGAATCAGAAAGTTTGGAAGAATTAAAATAAAACTAGCATAACTAGTATAGAAATTTGACAACTACTACATCCAATCCATAAAAAAGAAAAATTAGCTACTCATATTCACGATCGAAATCACAAAATATGATTAACAAAACATAAACCTGGACTTCTAATCGTAATAAAAAAAACAATGTTGTTGTTCTATGCTTTGTTTCATGGCAACAGTATTCAGCTCCCCTTTTTGGTCAAAGTCAATTTCTCAATTTATAATTACCTAGGTCAACAAACGTGTCCTCCAGGCCCAATTCAATCCAGGTTCAAACCAAAAATCCGGCCTTGGGCGGTCGCCCAGCTCCCTTCAGCGGCCGCTCAAGTGTATAGTAACTTGGGATTTATTTCCTTCAAGTTTTTATCGGCAGTTGTACTTTCGTCACTGTACTTTTTTACTTTTGCACTTTGGTTCTTGAACTTTCCAAGCTTTCACTTTGGCCCATGAACTTTCATAATTTCAGTTTAGTCCCACATTTTCCAGAATTGCAATTTGATCCAAAACTTCCAAAGTAAGCTCAAATCCTCTATTTTCAGCATTGTTGCACATCAACCCCTGAACTATCTAAACACTAACAAACATATCAAATTTTCAAGGTTTCAAGCATCAAATAAGCTAAGAACATATCTTTTGGATGGGTAAAATCATATCCATCATCTAGACAGTAAGGGTTTGAGTGGGGGAGATTGTGATATCTCCCATTTCACATCGAAAATATGTGGGAATTTAGTGTGATATATAGAAAAGCCATACACTACTAATAAGTATCAAATCATCCATTGGAATTTTGGAGGCATGTGATGGGCTATGGTTAACCCAATTGAGTAGGTGATTAGTGTGCCAGTGTGTGGTGCCTACATAGGGGTCTTTAGGCTCGGGTCGTTACAAATGGTATCAGAGCGAAAACCCATCCTTAAGGCTTGCGAGCTAGCCCAGGGGTACAATCTAGAAATTGATTGACCTTGCCAGGGCCGACAAGGGTTTGAGTGGGGGAGATGGTGATATTCCCCATCCCAGATCGAAAAAATGTGGGAATTTAGTGTGATATATAAAAGGCTCATACAATATTACTAATAATCAAATCATCCATTGGACTTTTGGAGCACTTTGATGGGTTGTGTTTGACCCAATTGAGTAGGTGCTTAGTGGACCAGTGTTTGGGGGAGATTGTTACATTTAAATTATGACTTTCTCTTAAAAAAAAACAATAAAACTACTTAAAACTTTCTGATAAACTACAGTTATATTTTATAATAAAAACTGTTACGTTTTCAAAATTCCATCTGTAACATTTCTTTATATTAAGTGTTACAACTTAGGCGACTAACAACTTAACTTTTTTGTTTGTTATAAAATATGATTTTACAAAAAATAATTCAAAACAATATCATCATGCTTCTACTTTGATTCGCGTCGTCGAGACGAACACAACGATATTTTTGGATTTTATTTTACGACTTCCAAATCTCAAAATATTTTTTATTATAAAGTTCTAAGAGCATTTTTTTTAAAATGACAGTCGGCCGCCCATTGGTAGGCGGGCAGATGGGTCGTGCATGGGTCACAGGTCAAATAGACCCATCTAATGGTGAAACCGTCTCACCAAAGGTTAATCATTTTTTATTAGAAAAAAGATAGAATAATAATAAAGTTACAAAAGAATTACTATATTTGGTTTATAAAATGATGTGTCAAGATTTTATTGATGCATTTAATTAGATTGTGACGGATACACTATCGATGCAAACAATAAAATATTATTACCTCATTTTGTATTCATTATTTTGTAAATTTCTTTTGAATTCATAGCACTGCACAAAGGATTAATCATTTTTTATCAAGAGAAAATTACTTACCAATCCCTGAATAATACCGAATTTACCTCTTAATAAAAAAGACATTTTTAATTTACCTCCTAATCTTATAAAAACATTTTATCTTATCACATAATCCCTCGACTCTGAATAAACACCCATCCCGTCTCACACACACACACACACAAAACACACACTTTGTCTCCTCTCCATCTCTCTCCTTTCTCTCTCTACCCTCCATCCGGTCACCTAATATTTTGGTAACCATTTCTCTCCCCAACCCCGGTGACCATCTCCCTCCCCAACATTGGTGTCCGTCTCCCTCCCTAGTTCCGGTGAATAACGACCGACGATCTCCCCTCTTCTCAGGTGCGAATCCAAGTCAACAACAACCACCGACTTCGTCCAATTCAAGCCCTAATTTTGGGGTTAATTACGTAGCGTTCGACGCGGCAGAAGCCGCTCCTTCTCAACCGCCAGCCGAAGGAGATGATGTCAACAATGTATATTCTTAGTTTAGCAGAATCTCAGAGATGTTTCGTACGACTTTTGCCAAGGGGATGGACCGATTTGGAGATGAGGATTTTTTGGATCCGGATGCCGGTGCAATTGTTTTGGTGCCAGACGAGACTCAAAACCAGCTATCCAGTGTCGTGGTGTTGCCTAGCCGAAAGATTCAGCAACGATCGTCGGAGCTTGTTAGGTTTACTAATTTGGGGATCGAGGATGAACGGTACTTCCGGGATGTTGTGCACAAAACGAGGATGATCTACGATTTGCTTAGGGTTTTTGCCGGTTTTTTTTTACGAGGTTTTTGTTTCTGAAACTGACTCTTAATGATGTAGTATATACTATATAAGCTTTGAGGTAAGTTATGAATAAAGGAAGTCTATATAGAAGTTTCTATACATTTTCTTGGATGTATTTAAATTTTGTATCTCCTGATTCTATATCATAAGATGAAATTTGAGGATCTTTGTAGCAAATGTTCATAGTTGGATTTATTAGTGTTAGATTTTCTTGACTTTGAGAAAACAACAATGCAAGTGTACTGTTTTACATGTGCACAAATGGCATACGTTAAATATATTTTGACCATAACATATTGAATAATTGATTACTACAGATTCCCATTGTGTAAACCAGAAATAATTCCTATATTAATTGATAATCTAATATCAGAAAATCTATCTTTTTATTATTGTCATAATTGATTTTACAAAACTGTTGTAGGTGCAAGTTTGTTGTGCCAACCCACAACCCAGTCAGATGGATGGCTAAGATGATCAAGATGCTCGAAGATGCTCGGTGGGATCCAAAATGGCCGAATTAATTTTGATCGCACGACTTACGAGCTAACTACTAAATTCTCGTAACGCATTTGTAAAGTCGTTGGAGTAGTGATTTTATTTTTGTAGTTTTTTTTACTTTTTGCTGAGTGATACAACTCACCATCAATACAACCACAAAATAGAGACATTGTTGATGATGACATGAATTTGTTTTCTGCATAATTCACAATGCTGGCACACTTTTACACTGCCAGTTAATAATACATGAACTGACACTTTTTACACCGGCACTTTTTATACTAACACTGGAACTAATAAGTTTAGTCCTCAGTTGTTTTGTCTCTAGTGTTGGTGGTAGCCGGAGTTGATCGTGTTTTTTGTAGTTTAGTTGATAACTGAGAACTTACTATAAGATAAGTTCTTAGTTGTTTGATCACCGGAGTTGATCCTCTTCTTAGTAGTTTAGTTGATAACTGAGAACTTACTGATAAGTTAAGTTCTCAGTTGTTTGGTCGCCGGAGTTAATCATGTTCTTAGTAGTAGTTTAGTTGACAACTGAGAACATACTTATAAGTTATCAGTTGTTCGATCGCCAGAGTTGTTGTTCACGGGAGTTGATCTTGTTTTAATTAGTTTAGTTGACAACTAAATACTTACTGATAATTTAAGTTCTCAGTTGTTAGGTCGTCCGAGTTGGTGATCGAGGAGTTGATCGTTTTCTTATTAGTTTAGTTGACAACTGAGAACTTACTGTTAAGTTCTCAGTTGTTTGGTCGCCGGAGCTGATCGTGTTCTCTGTTGTAGTTTAGTTGACAACTGAGAACCTACTGGTCGTAGGAGTTGGTGGTCATCGGTGTTAATCGTGTTCTTTGTAGTTTAGTTGACAACTGAGAACTTACTGATAAGTTAAGTTTTCAGTTGTTTGGTCGCCGGAGAGGTCGCCAGAGTTGATGGTCGTCGGATTTGATGATCGTTGGAATTGATCGTGTTGTTAGTAGTTTAGTTGAGAACTGGAAATTTACTGATAAGTTAAGTTCTCAGTTGTTTGGTCGCCGGAGTTGATCGTGTTTTTAGTAGTTTAGTTGACAACTGAGAACTTACTGATAAGTTAAGTTCTCAGTTGTTTGGTCGCCGGAGAGGTTGCCGGAGTTGGTGGTCACCGGGGAGGTCGCCGGAGTTGATCGTGTTTTTAGTCGTTTAGTTGACCACTGAGAATTTACTGATAAGTTAAGTTATCAGTTGTTTGGTCACCGGAGAGATCGTCGCCGGAGTGGATGGTTGCCGGAGTTGTTGATTGTAGAAGTTGGGGGGGGGGGTTGAACTAAGGCGATGATGGTTGGAGATAAAGTAAATTGATAAAGAGGATGAAATTAGGAAAATGAGGGGGGGATGAAATTAGAAAAATGAGAAAGAGAGGGTAATTATCAAGTTAGGAATTATATAGTTAGATAAAATATTACTATTTTATTAGATAAAATATTACTATGTCAAAATCTTGTAAAAAACTAGTTTTTTTGTAACATAAGAAAAAAACTAGTTTTAAAGCACTAAGTCTAACTAATAAGAGTGATGAACGATTCTGAAAACTAGTTTTTTTATAATATTGTGAAAAAAAACTAATTTTTCGCCAAAGTTACTCTATTACTATTTTATTAGATAAAATTAATAATTATGAGAGATTATATGATAAATTTCCCTTTTATCAAATGCTACTGCGTATTCAATTATGACTGTAAAAACACTTGGAGTACGCACGCCAGTACGGAACACACGTTCATCTCCTTCATTAAAAAAATTGCAAAGTATCTGTAGGGCCCATAGTTCACATATTAACCTAATTAATACTCCCTCCGTCCCATTTCATGCTTTACTTTTTGTTAAAATGAATGTCCCGTTAAAAGTTTCATCTTTTCTAAAATGACAAAGAATATTTACTATTTCATCCACTAATTCTCTTTTATTTCACTATTATACTCACAACAATTTTCAAATTTACTATTTCCTTCACTCATTCTCTCTCCTATTTTATTTTTACACTCACAATATTTTTTCTTCTTATCTATTTTCTTAATTTGCGTGATTTGAAAAAAATGTGAATCATAAAATGGAACGGAGGGAGTATAATTAAGTAAAAGAAAGAAAACCCATTATAGTTTCATGTGCATGGGAGGAGAAGGATCCACATCTGCAAAATCTCTCCCTACTTTCACATGGTGCGGTGATTGATACTTCTAAGGCCTATGTTAAAAGTGTGAAGATGTGTTTTTGTTTCTAGTTTAGGTCATTCCTTTTTAAATACATCGTGCTAATTGCACTTTTTCTTATAATGTTTAATAGTGTTACAAAGCAACAACCTATAAAGATGACTCAAGTTTCTTTCTTTTCTTTTTTCATTTTTCTTTTAAACCAACAATATCCTAACATCACATTAAATACATTAACACTACTACATTTCTGACCTAATGCAACGCATCTAACGCATCTAATGTAACGCCACGAGCTAATGTAACGCATCTAATGCAACGCCAGAGCTAATGTAACGCATCTAATGCAACGCCAGAGCTAATGTAACGGCTAATGCAACGCCAGAGCTAATGTAACGCATCTAATGCAACGCCAGAGCTAATGTAACGCATCTAATGCAACGCCAGAGCTAATGTAACGAGTCTAATGCAACGCCAAAATCCTAATGTAACGCCTAAATTACTAATGCAACGCCAAAATTCTATAACCTATACTATATACCATATACCCTATACCCTACACTATACTCTATAACCTATATCATATACCATATACCCTATACCCTATACACTATACCCTATACCCTATGCCCTATACACTATACCCTATAACCTATATCCTATACCCTATACCCTATACACTATACCCTATACCCTATACACTATACCCTATACCCTATACCCTATACCATATACCATATACCCTATATCCTATATCCTATACCCTATACCCTATACCCTATACACTATACCATATACCCTATACACTATACACTATATCATATACCCTATATCCTATACACTATACCCTATGCCCTATACACTATACCCTATAACCTATATCCTATAGGGTATAGGGCATATGATATAGGGATACCTTATAGTGGTATGTGGTATACCCTATAGGGTATGTGGTATAGGGTATACCCTATAGGTATAGGGTATAGTATAGGTATACCCTATAGGATATAGGTATAGGGTATAGAATATAGGTATATAGGTATACCCTATGTATGTGGTATACCCTATAGGTATAGGGTATATAGATATATGGCACATATACCTATACACTATAGGGTATAGGGTATACCCTATAGGGTATAGGGTATACCATATACCTATAGGGTATACCCTATAGGGTATAGGGTATACCCTATATCCTATAGGGTATAGGGTATAAGGTATAGGACATAGGGCATAGGGCATATGGTATAGGGTATACCCTATAGGGTATAGGGTATATCCTATAGGGTATAGGGTATAGGGTATAAGGTATAGGGCATAGGGCATATGGTATAGGATATACCCAATAGGGTATAGGGTATACCCAATAGGGTATAGGGTATACCCTATAGGGTATAGGGTATAGGGTATAAGGTATAGGGCATAGGGCATATGGTATAGGGTATACCCTATAGGGTATAGGGTATACCCTATAAGGTATAGGGTATAGGGTATAGGGTATACCCTATAGGATATAGGGTATAGGGTATAGGGTATAAGGTATAGGGCATAGGGCAATACCCTATACCTTATACCCTATAAGTATTATTAATATTTTAAAAGTATAATTTTTTTTTTTAATTTTTTTTTTAATTGAGATAAATATTTTAGACATTTTTTGGTAAGGAAGTTTTTTTTAAAAAATTATATAAAATAAGTTAGAAATTAACTAAATATTTCTATCAATTATTACTTAGGTATATTAATATTTCTTAGAAGTTTAAATTATTAAATTAATGAGTATTATTATTAATTAATAACATTATTATTATTAATTATATAATAATAATTATTAATATATTCAATTATTTAATTGAATAATTAACAATAAAAGTATATAATATAAAAATATTTACTTTTTTCATATTATGTATTATTACTAGTTATTATTAATATTATTATTAAGTATTATTTATTTTTAAATTTATTTTTGAATTGAGATAAATATTTTAGACTTTTTTTGGTAAAGAAATTTTTTTAAAAATTTATTAGGCATAATTAATTATTAGTACTATTATTAATATTAATTAATTAATATTAATAATTCATTAATAAATATTATTGATATTAGGCATAATATTATTTTATAGTTTAAATTATTAGTATTATTATTAAGTATTATTAATAATAGCATCATTATTAGTATTATTATTAAGTATTATTACTAATAATTTTTAAAGAAATAAAAGTATATAATATAAAAATATTTACTTTTTTGATATTATGTATTATTAGAGTTGTGGACCGTTGGATTGAATGTGTGAATGGTTGGATTTGGTTTAGCTCATGATCCGCGTGATTATTTGAGACCCAATCAAACAATGCCATGTGGCATTGTTTTATTGGTTCTCATATAATCACGCGGATCATGAGCTAAACCAAATCCAACCATTCACACATTCAATCCAACGGTCCACAATTAATCAAAACAAACCAATAAATCCCTCTTTCTCTCCTCATTTCTCTCTCTTTATTTTCATTTTATCAAAATAAACAAAAGTTTCTCTCTCTCTCATTTCTCTCCTTCTTCTTCTCAGTCAAACAACCAGATCTCCACAACCCACGCCTACCCACAAACGTCTTCTTCTCAGTCCACCGGAATCCATGGCCGCCTTCCTCTTCCTCTCCACCATTTCGGCAAAACCCAACCGGCCCTTACTCATTTCCGTCTTCTTCTCTAATTCCGGCCCTTACTCATTTCCGTCCAACTCCTTCCTGAATTCCAATAACCGCCAAAAGTAGTACGTTTGCTTCTTTTACTTCTCATTCCTTTGTTAGCAAGAACACGTTTCTGGGCTACAGTTACCTCAGGTTTAATGATTTCATCCAACATATCATAATCAGAAACAAAATTCATAGAGTTTGGATTTGTATTCTCTCTGTTCTGTAGCATATCAACTGAAAACCAAGGATTGGAAACATCAAACTCAGATGCTCGCTCTAGACAAAACCCAGAAACGTAATTGTATTCCGACTCTTCGGGTGTAATGAAACCATAATCCAATCCTTTTTCCCAATGAAAATCTTTATTGGCAGGTTGAGAAACGCCACACGAGAAAGCAGCAGAGACATCTCCAATTTCCCCTAACCTAACATTTGGACGCCTTTGTCTCTTAGAATCCATACTCAAGGCTGAGAAAAGGCCGGCGTTGTTTGCTTTTACAGATCTGAATTTGTTTTGTCCAAATCTGAATTTGTTTTTGCCCAGATCTGAATTTGTGTCTTTGTTTATAATTGCTAATGAATGTGTATATATTTCTTATTCTTTTTGCAACCATTGAAATTGAAGGTGGTGGTTGATGGTGGCAGGTGGTGGTTGTGGTGTAAGAGAAGTTTAGGGGACTAAAGTGTGACTCTAAGAATATATCAAGGACTGATTTGAGGAAAGTAAAACTTAAGGGACTAATTTGAGGAAAATAAAATCTAATGGACTGATTTGAGAAAAATAAAACCTAATGATTGATTAAGAAAAATAAAATTTAAGGGACTGATTTGAGAATAATAGAACTTAAGGGACTGATTTAAAAATATTTACAAAAAATTATATATATATATATCAAAAATAAAAAATATAGAAAAAAGAAAATTAAAAAAATTAATAAAATTGTGAAATTATGTAATAAATTTTAGGGACTCATTTAATTTTTGGCGTTACATTAGGTATTCAACCACTTTTTAAATTGGCGTTGCATTAGGTTCTTTTTGGCGTTGCATTAGGTGTTCATATAGTTTTAAAATTGGCGTTGCATCAGGTATTTACCTGATGCAACGCCAAAGCTCTGGCGTTACATTAGCTTACTATGTCGTTGCATTAGACCTAATGCAACGCAAGAGAATGCAACGGCCATTTGGCGTTACATTAGGCCTAATGTAACGGTTTTTGGGCCCTAATGCAACGAAAATTGGCGTTACATTAGGTCAGAAATGTAGTAGTGTAAATGCTTGATTAATTTTGTTCAAATAGAGTGTCACCTGTTCAAAACCTAATGGTTCTTTTTATACTACAAGTGCACGGGTTATAAATAGTATAGCAAGTGCAAGTACGGATCAATCCCACAAAAATAGGGTTTATTTAGAAAAATATTTGCGTTTATATAAATTATAGAAATAAGAATGGAGGAAATATGTTTTGGTTTGTGAAAATACTAGAAACATGCACAGATTACTTTAATTGAACTCTTATAAGATGAAGGTATTCTCGAGGTTGGGACTCGAACAATCATTTATTCATCAAATAATCACGCCTTTGAATAAATGTTTTCATCAAAATCAAGGATGATATATTGAGCCTATACTACTTCTCATGATCAAGCATGTAATATTTGCATTCTTCACTAATTATGTCCTATCTCTCGATGACCCATAATTAGTAAGAATTCGTTAATGTTTATAAAATCCACGTACTTTTCATTCAAGGAATATTCCTATGCCATTAAACTACTCTCGTGATTAATGAAACATAGTTCCTTCATATGGTTTCGCTAATCGAGATTCTCTGCTAGGTACTTCTCTCGATTAACTGGAATCATACAAGTCGGACGTCTCCAAAATGTAAGTGTTTTAAGTTTGATATGAAGAGAATTGTTTAAGATGAAGAGAAGATTGCATGATTTAAAAGTGATGAATAATGGTGTTGAGTTTCCAACCCCAAAAATTTGGGGGATTACTCACAACCCATAATTAAAACAAGCATAAAGAAGTAATAATATGAAGATAGGAATAGAAAAACTTATGCTTGTAGAGAAACAGAGACTGAAAGTAAACTTCAATATTTTATTGCTTCAATCTTCAAAAGTAACTCCAAGAACAATAGATGAATCTTTGAATATTGTGTATAAATAAATTGCTAGAGTATTTCGATATGTTTCTGTGTTCTTTTAGATGATTTTTTCTATCTCTAAAACTGAGTACAAGGCCCCTTTATATATGCATTTTGGCTGAGGTTTGCATCTCTTCAAGAAAGGCATCTTTTGGCTGATCAGGGGTTCTCGGCCGAGTCAAGGAGGTGGTCAGCCGAGCAAGGCCTTCCTCAGCAAGCTTCCTTCTGGTCCTTCATGCTCGGCCGAGTCAAGGAAGTGCTCGGCCGAGCAGCAGCTGTCTTGGACTGATTTCTGAAACCTTCCATTTTGACCCCTCTCTTTCCATAGCTTTACTTTAAGCCCCTTGTACTTTAAAATATATACCTAAACTCTATATATTTACACAAAGATACCAATCAAGCGTAAAATTGAGAATACAAAGTAAAAAAAGCTAAATTATACTTAATTGACACTAAATTTAAAGTAAATAACGTAAGAAAAATACTATAAATGACTATAAAATAGTCATTTATCACCCGTTGAGTCGGATGTAACCGGTTCAAATAGGGTATTACCACAAGAACAGCAAAACACTTTCATTAAAATTTTAATATTGATGTATTCACATGCCTCAAACCAAAAACATTTGATCAAGCTAGAAAAGGTCCTTACTAAATGATATAGGCGGTTGTGGGTTTAGATCCTTAAGTTTGTATTTGTATTTGTATTTGTATGTTAGGTTTAAATTGCATTTTAATTAAAGGGTGTTTCGTAATTAAGTTCCATGTTTTGAATTTATAATTATAAAGCGATTTGAACTCAAATATTTATCTTCTTATAATTTCTAATTTGTATATTAAAATAAGGGCAAATTACAAAATAGGCCTGGAGTCCTCGAATACGAATAGGTTACAATTTGGGGGCTGAATTTTTAATTTTAGCAATTTAAGGTCTGACTTACCTATTTTTTACCAGATTGGGGTTTTTTTAACGATTTCCATCCAAAATTCCCGTTAATTGAACCCATGCGCTGCAGGTGAGATTGAGTTATGATTTTTCGTCATTTCGCGTTCAGGACAATTTACAAAATAGGGTCTTAAGTCCACAAATAGCTATCAATTTAGGGTATGATTTTTCAATTTTAGCAATTTAGTTTCTGATTTGACTATTTTTGTTCAGTTTGGAATTTTTTGACGATTTTTGTCCAAAATTCCCGTTGAATGAACACGTGTGCTGCATGTGAAATTGAGTGAGGGCCTTTTCATCATTTCGCGTTCAAGGTGTGACTGCCTTTTATTCTTTTCGGTCCTCCAATTTTTGTCTTTTTTTGTTCTCTTTTCATTCCTCCAATTTCGTCCTCCTTAATTTTTATTCTTCTTTCATATCAACCAAGGTATAACTGCCTTTGATCTTGCACACATCTCTGGATCATACCATGAGAAACACCCAAAATAAAAAAGTCAGTCCTCAAATTTGTACCTCGCCATGAATTTCATGCCCTATTTTGTAATTTGCACTTAAAACAGATATACCATATGAGTTAGAAATCTAGAGTTGGTGAGGGAAGAATTTTCTCTGTTCATTCCAATGCCGTCAATGGCTTTATATACAACATAGAGATATTGATCTAGCCTTTGATACAAAGAAATCCCTACAATTATGCTATCAATCCCTACAATTTTGCCAACTAATTAATATATACTATCAATCCCTACAATTACGTTAACTACTTGATATAAATAAACAAGAACATGATATGTACAAAAAGACCAAGATATACACGATATCTATTGGTGTAGTGCCCTAGGTGTTTAGTCATGTTTGGCTTATAACTTAAACCGCTATGTAATCGTCTTTATCATTTATTATAGAGAAAAGTTTATTTGGTTCATTATATATTTACATGTTTATTATGTTAAACTGCGTCCCTAGTTATTATGAATAGCTAGTATAAGTTGGTAATGGATAATCATGGATATGATTATATGCATGGAGATGCACATTACACTTATGGATACTTGCTAGAAAAGAAGTATTGGATATGACCTACCGATGAGATTATGACATGGTCTATAGTCATATATGTCATGATTAAATCTCATGATAGTCGTGTCATTGAATCCTTTGAACCTGAGATTATAATCGTCTTCCACATGTTGAACATTGTGTTTGATATAGTCTAACACTATCTCTAATCGGATAGCAATAAGGGCTATGTTGGCACGATTGGATTCTTATAGGGAAGAATGATAAGTCAAGATGGGATTTGTCCCTCTCGTTGAGAGAGATGTTTGCTTGGGCCCCTCGATGAATGATGTTGATGAAATGTGTGGCCACACTCAAGTGATTTGATAGAGATCAAATGTATTTGGATTATCAACATATTCGAAATCGAGAGAGCATTGAACATGTGATTTGATATGGACCACGACTCATGTTCAATAGGACTTCGTGGACAAAGGGATTGTGACATTTGATTATCAAGGAATCAAGATTTGATGTTATATTTTATTGGGTGGACATAATGACTTGCTAGAAGTCACTTATGTCTTGTGAGGTTGATGTTTCAACTCACTACCAACATAAAATATAATTCCTAAAGGGTCACACATAAAAAAACGGATTGAAAATGGCTAAAAGGATGAAATCTGGAGTCAGGGGACGACTCGTCCCCAGTTGGCCCAATTCTTCCCTTGTGAAGGGACGACTGTATCAGAGGGCTTGCAATAGGGGACAACTCGTCCCCTCAGGAATGACTCGTGCTCACGACTCGTGCCCTGGGGGACGACTCGTCTTGGCGGTGCTGAAAGCCTGTTTTGGCTTGGAAAAAAGACTATTTTTCCTGAAGGTTAGGGATTTATAACAAGTATAAATAGAATCCTTTTGTCCCAGCCATAGGTGATGAAAATTAGAGTTTTTGAAACTCTAATTGGTTGATTTTGATTACGAATCAAAGATCAAAATCCATAGATTCATTCTACCAACAACCATTGATTGTTGAATATTGATTCAACAATCGGGGATCATCTAGCAATCAAACAAGAAGTGTTCTTGGTCCGTTCGCGTGTGGATTACCGATAGAGGGTGATTACTTTATCATCGAAAGCTTGAAGACTTCAATCGTTGAATCATCACCAAGTAAAGAACAAGGAGAAGATCAAAAACCTTCATCAATGGTTTTTTGAGATTCGCTTTGAAGATCCGTTTTCGAACAAACAAATCGCATTAAGGTATGCAAATTCTATTTCATGTTTCTAATCTCTTCATGCTAGACGGATTCAAGGGCTAGAGTTTTGTTTTTTATTAAAGTTCTTCCGCTGCGTTTGTTACTCCAAAACCCAACAGTGGTATCAGAGCCCTGTCTTGCCATGATTATGATTGAAATCGGCATGCTAGATTTAATTTGATTAATTGCTATCCATGCTATATGAAATATATCTATATTTTATGTGTTTTTTTTATGAGAAACAAGTATATGAGACATGCCATGGTCATGATTTATGATGTATTAATATGATTAGTTTATCACATTGGTTATTGATCTATTTTATATGATTAAAGTAGATTGGTAATCTCAAAATTGGATCAAAGTGTTTGTATGAAATTTTGTGAAGCCCTATGTTCATGATTATATACACATAATATTTATGTTACAATCATGTGATGTTTGTTATTATGTGTAAAACCTTCTGAATATTTAAGTCTTATGTCATTCCTTGATTAGAACACTTGTGAAATTTTAGGGTATTTTGATGTAGTTTCGACTCAGTTGGGTGATCATTATATCTTAATTTGTGATCGAGATGAGATAATGGTTGATGTACTTTTGACTCAGTTAGGTGCATCGTTCCATGTCTCATACGTTTGAAAAAGGTTTTGACTTAATTGGTGCTTTCAAATGAGAATTGACCCAAGACATAGATGAGATTTAAAACATGTTTTTGACATATGATGTCTAAGAATATCTCATAAAATATCTAAGAGTCATATAGAGATATGATTGATGTTTCTACCTAAATAGCTTGATTTTGGGCATTGACTCAGTTAAACCAAAGTCAAGTGAAATATGGATCTTAGCCTACTATGATTATGATACATGTTTGAATTTGAAGGTGTATAATTTAGTGGGAGTATTTATGAAATACAATTATTTGCTCTTAGATGATAAATGTGTTGATACTTATGTGTTTCATTGTTTGCATATTTTATTGTAGTAATGGCAACTAACAATAATCAACCACCCCTGTCGATGTGATCAGTCCTTGAGAAGGACAAGCTCGAAGAGAATGGTACAAAATATTCTGATTGGATCAGAAGCCTAAGAATTATTCTAAGGCAAGAGAAGAAAATGTACGTTCTTGACGAACCCGTTCAACATCCACCTGCTGCCAATGCTTCAAGGGCAGATAAGGATGCTCACAAGAAACATGTTGATGATTCTAATGATGTGAAATGCCTTATGCTTGCCACCATGTCTAAGGCCCTACAGAAGGACCTTGAGCACTTGAAAGCTGCTTTTGATCTAGCCAAGCATTTAAAGGAAATGTTCCAAGTGCAAGCTTGACAAGAGAAGTATGATGTGGTTAAAGCCCTAACTACATGTAAGATGCAAGAGGGGCAGTTGGTTGGTGCTCATATCCTTAAGATGAAGGGTCACATTGAGTGTCTTGAAAGGCTTGGAAATCCGATGAATATGGAACTCGCCACGGATTTGATGTTGAATTCAATGCCTGAAAGTTATGGTCATTTTATAATGCACTATCACATGATTGGCATGGATAAGAATCTCTCAGAATCGCATGCGATGCTTAAGACCATAGAGAAGAATATCAAGAAGCTCGAAACGACAAACGTGTTAATGGTTAATAAAGGAAAATGGTTCAAGAAAGATGGCAAAGGTAAAGCAAGTGTTGCTAAACCTAAGGAAAAAGTTACCATTGCCGAGAGGCTCCCAAAGTGTCTCAAAAGGATGCGGTTTGCTACCATTGCCAAGAGGTTGGTCATTGGAAGCGCAACTGTAAGGCTTACAAGGAAGGCCTAAAGGCAAAGAAGGGCAATACGATTGCTTCTGATTCAGGAATCTATATGATAGATATTTTCCTTTCTATTTCTAGTTCATGCGTATTAGATACCAGATGTTGATCTCACATTTGTTTAAATGTGCAGGGACTAAGGAATTGGAAGATACTCAAACAAGGTGAAGTTGACCTACGTGTGGGGAATGGAGCAAGAGTTGCTACATTAGCCGTAGGGACATATGATGTAACTTTACCTAGTGGCTTAGTACTTGTTTTGAACGAATGTTACTATGTTCCGGATTTGAGTATGAATCTTATTTCAGTTTCTTGTTTGGATAATGAAGGGTATAATTTTCTTATTAAGAATAAGAAGTTTTATATTTATTTAACTGATGTACTTTATGGTATTGCAAATTCATTTAATGGCCTTTATGTTCTTGATGTTGATGAGAAACAAAATAATATTGAAAATGTTTATCATGTGGACAAGAAGTCTAAACCGAATGACGTGAATAACTCGTTCTTGTGGCATTGTTGGCTTGGTCATATAAACGAGAAACACATCTCTAAACTCCATAAGGATAGTATATTAGACTCACATGATTATGAATCATATGAGATATGCGAATCTTGTTTATTGGGCAAAATGACCAAACCACCCTACACTAAGAGTAGTAAAAGGGCTAGTGACTTATTGGGCTTAATACATACTGATGTATGCGGACCAATGAGCAGCATTGCTAGGGGAGAATTTCGGTATTTCATTACATTCACCGATGACTTATCTAGATATGGCTATGTCTATCTGTTGAAGTCCAAAAGTGAATCGTTTGAGATGTTTAGAACATTTAAAAATGAAGTACAAAATCAACTTGGCGAAACTATTAAAGCACTTTGATCCGATCGTGGTGGAGAATATTTGAACCAAGAGTTTGACAATCATCTAAAAAACTGTTGAATTTTTTCAGAGTTGACTCCACCCGAAATGCGACAATGGAATGGTGTTTCCGAGAGGAGGAATAGAACCTTATTAGATATGGTACGTCAATGATGAGTCAAGTTGACCTTCCTATATCCTTTTGTGGACATACATTAGAGACTGCCGCATTCACACTGAGCAGAGTCACTATTAAATCGGCTCCTAAGACCCCACATGAGATGTGGCATGGAAGAAAACCTAGTTTGTCTTTCATGAAGATTTGGGGTTGCGAAGCTTATGTGAAGAGACTTGTCTCTGATAAGTTAGCACCTAAATCTGACAAGGTTATTTTCGTTGGTTACCCTTAAGAAACCAAAGGGTATTACTTTTACAACCGCAATGAGAACAAAGTGTTTGTTGCTCAATATTGTACTTTTCTTGAGAAACAGTTTCTCAATAAAGGAACCAGTGGGAGTAAAGCTGATCTTGAAGATATTCAAGAACCTGAAAATAACATGGAACCGATAGTAGATACTGAACTAAGTCCACAAGAAGTTGTGGAACCGGTTCAAGATCCACAAGTCCATCGTAGATCGGAGAGGTTATGATCTGCACCTAAGAGATATTGATTTCTCGTGTCGAAAAGTAATGAAGTGGAAGTCATTAAGATTGACGAACCTACTTCCTATCAAGAGGCGATGTCCACTCCCGATTCGGATAAATGGTTGGAGGCCATGGAATCCGAATTGTAATCCATGTCGGATAATAAAGTTTGGAACTTGATTGAGCAACCCGAAGGTGTAAAAACTATAGGATGCAAGTGGGTCTTCAAGAAAAAGACTGACATGGATGGAAAGGTGGATACTTACAAGGCTAGGCTTGTAGCAAAGAGATATAGGCAAACTCATGGTGTAGACTATGATGAAACCTTTTCGCCTGTTGCCATGCTAAAGTCTGTTAGAATTTTGGTTGCCATAGCTGTGTATTATGACTCTAAGATATGGCAAATGGATGTCAAAACATCTTTTCTTAATGGAAAGTTGCTTGAGGATGTGTATATGACACAACCCGAAGGTTTTGTCGATCCAAGAAATTCTAACAAAGTGTGCAAGTTACAGAGATCCATATATGGATTGAAGCAAGCTTCTAGGAGTTGGAATCTTCATTTTGACGAAAAGATAAAAGAGTTTGGTTTTGTCAAGAACAAAGATGAACCTTGTGTATATATGAAATTCAGTGGGAGCATAGTATTATTTCTCTTATTGTATGTCGATGATATCTTACTCATTGGAAATGACATTCCTGCACTTCAGACTGTCAAGTCTTGGTTAGGGAAATGTTTCTTAATGAAAGATATGGGTAAAGCCGCCTACATCCTTGGCATCATGATCTATCGAGATAGATCTAAAAGGATAATTGGTTTGAGTCAAAGTACCTACATTGACAAGGTTCTTAGAAGATTCAAAATGGAAAATTCTAAGAGAGGCAACTTGCCAATGGGTCATGGTATTACTCTTATCAAGACGTAGTGTCCTAAGATAACTGATGAGCGAAAGAGGATGAATGAGGTTCCATACGCTTCAGCTATTGGATCTATGATGTACGCTATGATTTGTACTAGACCCGACGTATCGTATGCTCTAAGCATGACGAGTCGATACCAATTTGATCCTGGTGAGAACCATTGGATGGCAGTCAAGATCCTTAAGTACTTAAGAAGGACTAAGGATGCGTTCTTGGTCTTTGGAGAGATGGAGGAAGATCTTATTGTAAGAGGTTACACAGATGCTAGCTTCCAAACCGACAAAGATGATTTCCGATCGCAGTCGGGATTTGTGTTTATGCTTAACGGAGGTGTAATTTGTTGGAAGTGTTCCAAGCAGAGTACCATAGCCGATTCTACAATAGGCCAAATATATAGCGACATCCGATGCAGCTAAGGAGGCAGTTTGGATCAAGAAGTTCATTAGTGACTTGGAAGTTGTTCCAAGTATCACTAATCTGATGGAACTTTATTGTGACAATAACGGTGCCATTGCGCAAGCAAAGGAACCAAGGTCACATCGGCAATCCAAACATATACTTATACGTTTCCATCTCATTCGAGAGTTCATCGATAGGGGAGACGTTAAGATATGCAAAGTATCAATCGATGATAACATTGGGGATCTGCTTACAAAGCCCTTCGCACAAGTAAAACATGATGGTCATATGAGGTCCATGGGTATATGATACATAGATGGAGCCTAGTGCAAGTGGGTGATTGTTGGTGTAGTGCCCTAGGTGTTTAGTCATGTTTGACTTATAACTTAAACTGCTATGTAATCGTCTTTATCATTTATTATAGAGAAAAGTTTATTTGGTTCATTATATGTTTACATGTTTAATATATTGAACTGCGTCCCTAGTTATTATGAATAGCTAGTATAAATAGGTAATGGATAATCATGGAGATGATTATATGCATGGAGATGCATATTACACTTATGGATACTTGCTAGAGAACAAGTATTGGACATGACCAACCGATGAGATTTATGACATGGTCTATAGTCATATATATGATTAAATCTCATGATAGTCGTGTCATTGAATCCTTTGAACCTGAGATTATCATCATCTTCCACATGATGAACATTGTGTTTGATATAGTCTAACACTATCTCTAATCGAATAGCAATAAGGGCTATGTTGGCACAATTGGATTCTTGTAGGGAAGAGTGATAAGTCAAGATGGGATTTGTCCCTCTCATTGAAGAGATGTTTGCTTGGGCCCCTCGATGAATGATGTTGATGAAATATGTGGCCACACTCAAGTGATTTGATAGAGATCAAATGCATTTGAATTATCAACATATTCGGAATCGAGAATGCATTGAACATGTGAGTTGACATGGACCATGACTCATGTCAATAGGACATCGTGGACAAAGGGATTGTGACATTTGATAGCAAGGAATCAAGCTTTGATGTTATATTTAATTGGGTGGACATAATGACTTGCTAGAAGTCACTTATGTCTTGGGAGGTTTATGTTTCAACTCACTACCAACATAAAATATAATTCCTAAAGGGTCACACACTAAAGAACGGATTGAAAATGGCTAAAAGGGTGAAATCTGGGGTCAGGGGACGACTTGTCCCCAGTTGGCCCAATTCATCCCTAGTGAAGGACGACTGTATCAGAGGGCTTGCAATAGGGGATGACTCATCCCCTCAGGGACGACTCGTGCTCACGACTAGTTTACTGGGGGACGACTCATCCTGGCGGCGCTGAAAGCCCGTTTTGGCTGGGAAAAAGGACTCTTTTCCCTAAAGGTTAGAGATTTATAACAAGTATAAATAGAATCCTTTTGTCCTAGCCATAGGTGACGAAAATTAGAGTTTTTGAAACACTAATTGGTTGATTTTGATTACGAATCAAAGATCAAAATCCATAAATTCATTCTACCAACAACCATTGATTGTTGAATATTGATTCAATAATCAGGGATCATCTAGCAATCAAACAAGAAGTGTTCTTGGTCCGTTTGTGTGTGGATTACCGATAGAGGGTGATTAATTTATCCCCAAAAGCTTGAAGACTTCAATCGTTGATTCATCACCAAGTAAAGAACAAGGAGAAGATAAAAAACCTTCATCAACGGTTTTTGAGATTCATTTTGAGATTCACTTTGAAGATCTGTTTTCGAACAAACAAAACGCATTAAGGTATGTAAATTATATTTCATGTTTCTAATCTCTTCATGCTAGACGGATTCAAGGGCTAGGGTTTTGTTGTTTATTAAAGTTCTTTCGCTTCGTTTGTAACCCCAAAACACAACAATATCATGCTGATTGCCCCTACTCATCCTCCTAGCACCCGCGCCGTTAGCGCCCATACACCTCCTCCTAGCGACCCTTGCATTCTTCCATGCGCCTCCGTGGCCCGCACCCCTAGCACCCATACATCTCCTCCTATCTCCCCTTGCATTTTTCCAGGCGCCTCCGTGGTCTTGGCGCTCCTAGGGCGCGCACTCCTCTTCCCCTAAGGCGCTTCTCCTCCCACACCCCCCTCAAGTTGGAGCGTGAAGTTCACAAATGCCCAAATTGCCAAGTAAGATAGTGAATTGTCGAGTCCCAAGTACTTTTGTAGGTATGACTGCTAATTGAGCAGAAGTATTAACATATTTCGTAGAGATGAGGCCAGACTGAATGGCGTCACAAATAAGGTGACAATCAACCTCTATATGTTTAGTGCGCTTATGAAAAATAGGATTTTGTGCAATGTGAATAGCTAACTGACTATCACACAAGAGAGTCATAGGAGCTAAGAGAGTGATCCCAAAGGATAACAAGAGACCACGTATCCATGTAAGTTCACACGTCGCGTTTGCCATAAAGCGATACTCTGCTTCAGCCGAAAAGCGAGCAATAGTAGTTTGCTTCTTACTCTTCCATGACACATGATAACCACCCAAGAACACAAAGTACGTCGTCAAGGAGCGACGAGTAATGGCATCTGGCCTAGTCAAAGTCATAATAGGCATATGGTCAAAGAGTCGGTGCGCAATAGAATCCCCTGGCCAGGATGTTCTATAAGATAGTGAACCACTCGTAAAGCCGCATGCCAATGAGCAAGCTTGGGTGTTTTCATAAACTATACAAGGATATTCCAATAGTAAGAGAGCTCTGGTCTTGTGATAGTGAGATAGATTAAACATCCAACAAGACGTCGATAGCGTTCGGGGTCAGACAAGAGATCGTCATCTGTTAAGACTAACTGATGATTTTGCTTGATAGGTGTATTCACCGGATGTGCACCAAGAAATCCAGTTTTAGAGAGAATATCAAGGGCATATTTCCTTTGAGACAAGAAGATCCCATCTGAGTGGCGTGCAACCTCCATGCCCAAGAAATACTTCAAGTGCCAAAGATCTTTTATTATTAAAAACGATATAAATAATCTTTAAAGTCAGTAATGGTAGCGGAATCATTACCCCCAATGACCAAATCGTCAACGTAAACCAAGATATATATGTTGATGTCGTCCTTCTAATAAGAAAAGAACGAATTGTCTGAGTACGATTGAACAAAAACATACTTTTTTAATGCAGCAGATAGCTTCGCAAACCATCAATGAGGCGCCTGCTGAAGCCCATACAAGGACTCTCGGAGCTTACATACTTTGCCAGACATATGGGGTTGATACCCCAAGCGAAGCTTCATATATACCTCCTCACTTAGATCTCCATGTAAGAAAGCGTTGTGAATATCCATTGATGAAGTTCCCAACCACGGGTCGAGGCAATAGCCAGGAACACTCATATTGTAACCATTTTGATCGTTGGAGCAAAGGTTTCTGTGTAGTCTATGCCTTCCACTTAACGGTTACCCAAAATTACCAATCTTGCCTTGTATCGTTTCACCGTTCCATCTGCCTTATATTTGATTTTATACACCCATTTAATCCCAATAACCTTTTTACCAATAGGAACATTCTCCAGATCCCATGTCTCATTCTGAGCTAGAGCATCAAGCTCATTATTCATGGTTGCCCTCCACTCTTCCGACCTTACAGCCTCTGCAAAGTTTCTAGGCTCAACACCAGTATCAATTGCGGCCAGAAAACAATGATGTGTAGAAGAGAATTTAGTGCAACTGACAAAGTGTGATAAAGGATATCGAGTTCCTGTAGACTTGTTTGGAGAGAGTGAACTGGACAAGGGGCTAGCTCATATAATGTGTGCCTGAGATGTGCTTAAATCATACTCGCTGCTTGTATATCGTGAGGAGAGAACCTTTATCCATTTACCTCTACCCAAATTATCATATGCTTCCTCCATGGTGGGTGCAGGTGCTTCACTTGGAATAAACTCAGTATTAGGTGCCTCAGTGGGAGCTACAGGCGCCCCATCATGCTCAAGGGGTGCTCCATCACGCTCTAGGGGCGCTCCATCAGTGTGTTCATCATTCACTAGGGGCGCTTCAACATTGTGTTCAACTTCTACGCCTCGTTCAGAAGCGCCAGTACTCCCAATAATCGTCTCATCAGGATTATAAAAAATGGAATCAAGACCAATAACTTCTTCATTTGGACTATCACTTTGACCAAGAAGTGGAATTTGGATTTTACAAAAATAACATCAAGGGAGACAAGTGTTTTGTTTTTCTCACAGTAATACAATTACCATCCTTTTTTGCCAAAAGGGTAACCTGTAATATCCAGAAATAATAATAATCATATTAATAAATAAATAAATAAAAATTAAATAATGAGCCAGAAATAATAATAATAATAAGTAACAATAATAATAATAATAATAATAATAATAATGAATAAATAAATAAAGAGCATTAAGTAAGGGAATTAATGTATATTTAAAGTCATCATTAATGTGGGTAACAATGAGGGTAATCATGGAGGGATTTTAATCCATGACATTTATTTGGATGGGTTAGCCGTTACATGCTAAAGGGAGTATATATATAGAGAGTACTGTTTACAAAAAAAAAAAACAATTGACTAAAAGAGTGAAAAGGGTAAGTTGGCGTGGGTCTTGGCGTGTGCAGAGAAGAGAAAGAAGGAAGAGGTAAGTTGTTCTATTATTATTTGTATTTGTGTTTGGGCAATTGAATAGGTTGCTATTCTTTGGTAAAAATTAACTAAGGAAATGACAAGGAAAGGACAAGAGAAAAGAATAAAAAGAAATGTGAATGTGTGTGTCAGTGTAGTGTGTGTACGGGTGGGAGTAGGAGTACCAAATTGAAATGGGTTTCTTTGTTTTTTTTGGGAAGGGATCCGAATTGAAAGAAAGGGAATGGGGTTTTCACTTAGCACCCTAAAGTTTTAGTAGGGTTGTATAGTTATCCTTTTGATTAAGAAAGGTATAATTGGTCCAAAAATTTAAGAAGATATTTCACTTAGTATCTTACACTATGTATTATATTTCTTTGATAGATTTTGGAAGGCAGATTTGAGGGCTTTGTTGTCCTTTGAAAACATTAGCAAAGGCATCCATTCGAGGTAAGGGATTATATCTCTAATTAGGTAATTGATGTCTCATTTCAATTCGTAGGTTTCCATGAATTTTATTGAATATGTCCGTCCTTGAAAATATTAAAAGTCAACCTTGGGTTGATACTTGCTTTGACTCCGTCGAACAACGTCTTTTGATAAAAGTCAAATATTTTAATATCTCCAACTTTTGTGACTTCATGTTAATATTTTTGTACATGAAGTATTGTTATTTGCATATCTCAATATGAATTGGAAACTCTTCACATGATCACTAAGCTGAACAACCCATGCTTATGGGGTATAATTGTAAATTGGCCTTTTAGGCATTTTTGTTCACTGCTGAGGATTAGCAGTGGGGTGTTCCGGAATCACTGTTTTGTATTTGTGCTCCTTGTGGGCTTTTGGTTTGATAAGGTCGATTGACCGCTTACGTGATCATGACTCTGTTAAAATATTCGTTTGGTAATGATTGAATCATATTGTTAATTGTTCCGTTTTGGTTCTTTTGAATAAATGTTGGATGTCATCGTTCTCATTGCTATTGCCTCGTTGAAAAAGATTGTTTATTTTGTGGTCACCTCTTCTTAGTATTCTGAGGGGTCCGTATATGAACTTACTGGGCATTGTTCGCTCACCCTTTCGTATTCTCTGTTCTTTCAGGTAAGCGTTAGAAGGAGGATGATTTGAGAATATTCATCTTTTAAATTTTATGTTTTCTAGACATTGAGTAATGATGTAAGACTTTTGAGTTTTAAATTGTAAGTATGTCAGTTTAGATTGAACCCTAGACCGTTTGGGTTGCAATAATGATCAAAGAATAATTTTGATATATTCACGCTGAATTAATTATGTATTGTATTGGTAAGAGTAACGGACTCAAGGTTGGGACCCACAAATATGGGACCGAGATTCGGGTCGTTACAGAATGGTATCAGAGCTATGGTTTTAGGTCCTGAGGTCTTAGAACTTAGGTGAGACACTAAAACTGTAGGAAATAATTATTGTGGACTTATAGAAATTGGTGTTTGCAGGTATGGCGCGATTAATCAAAATAGCTAGGAAGTGCAGTGGTCATCATAGTGCTCATTGTAGTATTGCTACTAATGATTCGGGGTCCGAATCTGATGGTGAAATTATAGTAAATAACCCCGAGCATATTGTTGAACCTGTTGTTGACTCGGAACCAGTGATCCCTGAAGTAGAGGAAGTTAATCACGAACCTTAGGTACCCGAGCCAGAAGTTGATTCAGATCCCGTACCTCCTGAACCTGTTGTTCCCGATCCTATATTGTCGGGACCTCTTCTTGGAGAACCGATATTTCCTGAAGTTGAATACAGTCTTGAGCCTCTAATGAATTGGAGCCTGGAATGGATGTTCCGGAATTTCCTTTTGTCTCTAATGAGTTATATGCTCTAGTATGCCAGGAGCTTGACCTCTTAAGGGCCCAAAGAAATGAACTAGTGGAGCAAGTGGTGATGCTTGAGAAGCAAATTGAGGAAATTACCGAAGAGGGGTCAAAATATCAGCCTATAGAAGTCGATGATGAGTCGGAAGAAGAGGAAGAGGAAGAAGAAGGAGAACAAACAGAAGAGGTAAGTGAGGTAGAGGAGGAGGAAGAACCGGAAGAGGAGGAGGAGGGGGATGAAATGGAATTAGCTGACTATGCACCACTAGATGTTGTGAATATTGATTCGGATGAGGAATCATGTGAAAGCATGGAGGATGAGTACTGGGGCAGCGACGACGACAGTGATTGAGCATAGCATACATGGATAATAAAAATTTCAATAACTTTAATTAGTTCTTTTTGTGTTTTTTTTAAGAAGAATCGGGACTTGTAGTAGCGAATACTTGTATTAGTTGGATGATTATAATGAAGGATAAATTATGCTTCTACTATTTCACTTCTATAAAATTGTAGTCTGAATTGGGTTCAGTCGACGCAAATTTAAGAATGACTCTAATAATAGTCGCATATTTTCTCAGAGCAGCATGTCTGGGAAGGACGTGGCGGTAGGCGAACCCGGTCGAACCGAGGTGGCGTAGAGAATACAAATGAAGGAAATAATCAAGCCGATCCTACACTAGCCACGCTATTGGCTAACCTGACACAAGCAATTGTGGCAGGGGTGGGACAAGTGGCTCAAGCCCAAACTCAAGGAACAATGGCTCCGACCCAACAAAATACAAAGGACCCATTGGAAAGTTTTCAAAAGCGGAATCCAAAGGCATTCTCGGGCCCAGCTGGGGCAATAAAACCTGAACATTGGATGGAAAGTATGGAGAAGATATTTGAAACCATGACTTGCACGGATGCACAAAAAGTGACTTTTGCCACCTTTGTCCTGGAAGGAGAAGCGAACCAGTGGTGGAAAGCGGAAAAGCGTCGAGCCGAACAAGATGGAACGGCAGAGTATACGTGGGACATGTTTGTACAGGCTTTCAATAATAAGTACTTTCCCCCAAGTGTTAGAGAAAGAAAGATGGTTGAATTCTTGGATCTGGTGCAAGGAGAAATGACCGTAGATCAGTACGATGCTAAATTTGTGGAGCTGAAGCGCTATGCACCAGCTTTCTTTGAAAATGAGAGCCAGAAAGCTCGAAAATTTGAGAGAGGTTTAAATTTGAAGATTAGTTATCGCCTGACTGCACTAAAGCTGCCCACATATGCTGAAGTGTTAGATCGAGCACGCCTGGTAGAACAAGAATCCATGGAGTTTCAAAAGAAAAATTCTGAGAAGAAAAGGGGAGTGGAGGATGTTTCAACAGGGACTCAAGGTCAGCCGAGTCACCATGGCAATAACAATAATAAAAGGTTGGTGACCGATAACAATCGCCGTCAAAGGGGGTTTCAGGCGAACAAAAGTCAGACTCAAGGGAACCCTGTGAGTTGTCGAACATGTGGAGGTAAACATGAGACGAAGGCATGTTACCGTACTACGGGTGCTTGTTTCAATTGTGGAAAGATTGGTCATCAGGTCAAAAATTATCCCGAACCACTTAAAGGGGCTTACAATAAGGATAAGGATGATAAAGATAAGGGAAGGCAGCAAGGAAGAGTTTTTGCGATAACGGCAAGGGACGCGGAAGCTTCGAATGAGGTGGTGGCAGGTACCATCCAAATTTGCTCTCATAATGCATATACTTTACTTGATTCTGGTGCTACACATTCTGTGTTATCCTCATGCTTTGCTCGTCGTATGAAATTAATTCCACAAAAGTTAGAATTTGAATTGGTTATCGATACTCCCGTTAAGAAATCGGTAGCGGTAACTTCCATTTTTAAGGATTGTCCAGTGCACTTAGGAGGAAGGGACTTGAGTGCAGACCTCATTGGGATGGATATCCAAGATTTTGATGTAATCTTGGGAATGGATTGGTTGGCATCTTATCATGCTAAGATAGATTGCTTTAAGAAGGAAGTCACTTTTTGTATTCCAGGGGAATCAAAATTTAGTTTTAAGGGTTCTAAGCCGGTAAGGGTACTAAGGATCATTTCGGCTTTGAAGGCCAGAAAATTGATAGGGAAAGGTTGTCAAGGGTATATTGCTAGTATAGTTGATAGTCGTAAAAAGGGAGTTGACCTTGAAGAACTTCCAATAGTCAAAGAGTTTAAGGATGTGTTTCCTGAGGACTTGCACAGCGTTCCACACGAGAGAAGTGGAGTTCTTTATAGACCTAGTAGGGTGCTTGGTCCTATTTCTAAGGCACCATATCGTATGGCGCCTGCAGAACTTAAGGAGCTTAAGGATCAGTTATAAGAACTATTGGATAAAGGTTTCATTAGACCCAGTGTATCCCCGTGGGGTGCTCCGATGTTATTTGTGAAAAAGAAGGATGGGTCGATGCGGTTGTGTATTGACTACCGCGAACTGAATCGAGTCACGATCAGGAACAAGTATCCGTTACCTAGGATTGATGACTTGTTTGACTAGCTGCAAGGAGCATGTCACTTTTCCAAGATAGACCGTCATTCCAGATATCATCAATTGAAGGTCAGGAATGATGATATTGCCAAAACAGCATTTAGGACAAGGTATGGTCATTACGAGTTCTTGGTGATGCCATTTGGACTGACCAACGCACCTGCTGTCTTCATGGATCTAATGAATAGGGTATTTAAAATATATCTGGACAGGTGTGTAATTGTGTTTATTGATGACATTTTGGTTTACTCTAAGACAAAGGAGGATCATGAAGAACATTTGAGGCTGGTACTTCAAATCTTACGAGATAATAAACTCTACGCAAAGTTTAAGAAGTGTGAGTTCTGGATAGAGAAGGTTGCTTTCCTGGGTCATGTAGTATCTAAAGATGGAGTTGCGGTGGACCCAACCAAAGTTGAAGCAGTAATGGAATGGGATAGGCCATCTACCGTTACGGAGATTAGAAGTTTCTTGGGCCTCGCAGGCTACTACCGACAGTTTGTAGAAGGCTTCTCTAAGATTGCAATGCCATTAACAAGGTTGATGCAGAAAAAGGCTAAATTTATATGGACAGATGAATGCGAAGCAAGTTTCCAAGAGTTAAAGAGGCGGTTAGTATCTGCACCAATCTTAGCGTTACCGACAGCGGATGGGAAGTTTGTTGTCTATAGTGATGCGTCACTCAATGGCCTTGGATGTGTTCTAATGGAAGATGGGAAAGTTATTGCGTATGCATCAAGACAACTGAAGAATTATGAGAAAAACTACCCAACGCTTGATTTGGAGTTAGCAGCAGTAATTTTTGCTCAGAAGATAAGGAGGCATTATTTGTATGGTGTGGCGTGTGAAATCTATACCGACCATAAAAGCCTTAAATATATTTTTACTCAGAAGGAGTTGAATATGAGGCAAAGGAGGTGGCTAGAGTTGCTAAAAGACTATGATTGCACAATTTTGTATCATCCAGGAAAAGCCAATGTTGTCGCCGATGCTTTGAGTCGTAAGCATAAAGGGAGTTTGGCATCTCTTTTAGAAGCTGGAAGTTATGGTTTGAATGACTTTGAACCCTTTTCTATGGAAGTCAATGTTCGAGGGGATAAGGGGTACTTGGCACAATTGAGCATTGTTTCGAGTGTGATGGAGATGATTAAGAAGGCACAAGCTGGCGATGAAGAGTTGATGGAAATAATGAAGAATTTGAATGAAGGGGATGAGTCGGGGTTCCGTATGGATAAGGAAGGCATTCTCCGCTATGGCTCAAGGATATGTGTGCCGTCGGATGTTAAACTTAGACAAGAAATCTTGGAGGAGGCTCATTGTTCAAAGTTTGCGGTTCACCCTGGAAGTACGAAGATGTACCGAAACATGCGAGATACATTTTGGTCGAACAATATGAAGAGAGAAATAGCGGAATTTGTTTCTCGGTGTTTAGTTTGTCAACAAGTTAAAATTGAACACCAAAGACCTGGCGGATTGTTGCAGTCGTTACCTGTACCCGAGTGGAAGTGGGAAAAGATTACTATGGATTTTGTCACTGGATTGCCAAGAACAGTTAAGGGGTACAACGCCATTTGGGTCATTGTAGATAGATTGACCAAGTCTGCCCATTTCCTTGCTATTCGAATAACCGACTCTATTGAAGTATTGGCAAAGCTTTATATAAGAGAGATTGTAAGAGTGGATGGAGTCCCGGTATCAATTGTGTCGGATCGAGATACGAGGTTTACGTCAAAATTTTGGAAAAGCCTGTAACGAGCCATGGGAACCAGCTTATGCATGAGTATGGCCTTCCACCCACAAACGGATGGTCTATCGGAAAGGACCATTCAAACATTGGAGGATATGTTAAGAGCTTTCACATTGGATTGGAAAGGGAATTGGGATGATCATTTGCCATTGGTAGAATTCACGTACAACAACAGTTTTCATGCGAGCATTGAAATGGCACCGCACGAAGCTCTATAGGGACGAAAATGTCGTTCTTCTACATGTTGGGATGAGGTGGGAGAAAGAAAGTTGTTGGGACCAGAGTTAGTTCAGGTCACTATAGAAAAGATCCAGTCTATTAAAAAGAGGTTGCTAACAGCTCAAAGCCGACAAAAGTCATATGCTAATAAACGATGTCGCGAATTGGGATTCGAGGTAGGAGATCATGTATTCTTGAAAATATCTCCGACCAAGGGTATCATGCGATTCGGTATTCGGGGAAAACTTAGTCCCCGATTCGTTGGACCTTTTGAAATTTTGGAACAGGTTGGAGAGGTGGCATATAAGCTTGCATTGCCTCCGATGTTAGCTGGAGTTCATTATGTGTTTCATGTATCTATGTTAAGGAAGTATGTACCAGACCCGAACCACGTCATCGAGTACGAGCCATTACAGATTCGAGAAGATCTCAGTTATGAAGAGCAGCCTATCAAGATTGTGGATAAAAAGGATCAAAATTTGCGGCGACGTGTCATTCCCTACGTTAATGTTCAATGGAGTAACCATTCCGAAAGGGAAGCGACATGGGAACTGGAAAGTGAGATACGCGAGAAGTATCCACACCTCTTTGTTTGACAAGGTACGTTATGTTTGGGGACCAAACTTTCTTTAAGTGGGTAAGTATGTAATATCCAGAAATAATAATAATCATATTAATAAATAAATAAATAAATAAATAAATAAAATTTAAATAATGAGCCAGAAATAATAATAATAATAATAATAATAATAAGTAATAATAATAATAATAATAATAATGAATAAATAAATAAGGAGCATTAAGTAATGGAATTAATGTATATTTAAAGTCATCATTAGTGTGGGTAATAATGAGGGTAATCATGGAGGGATTTTAATCCATGACATTTATTTGGATGGGTTAGCCGTTACTTGCTAAAGGGAGTCTATATATATAGAGAGTACTGTTTACAAAAAAAAAAAACAATTGACTAAAAGAGTGAAAAGGGTAAGTTGGCGTGGGTCTTGGCGTGTGCAGAGAAGAGAAAGAAGGAAGAGGTAAGTTGTTCTATTATTATTTGTATTTGTGTTTGGGCAATTGAGTAGGTTGCTATTCTTTGGTAAAAATTAACTAAGGAAATGACAAGGAAAGGACAAGAGAAAAAAATAAAAAGAAATGTGAATGTGTGTGTCATTGTAGTGTGTGTACGTGTGGGAGTGGGATTACCAAATTGAAATGGGTTTCTTGGTTTTTTTGGGAAGGGAACCGAATTGAAAGAAAAGGGAATGGGGTTTTCACTTAGCACCCTAAAGTTTTAGTAGGATTGTATAGTCATCCTTTTGATTAAGAAAGGTATATTTGGTCAAGAAATTTAAGAAGATATTTCACTTAGTAGCTTACACTATGTATTATATTTCTTTGATAGATTTTGGAAGGCAGATTTGAGGGCTTTGTTGTCCTTCGAAAACATTAGCAAAGGCATCCATTCGAGGTAAGGGATTATACCTCTAATTAGGTAATTGATGTCTCATTTCAATTCGTAGGTTTCCATGAATTTTATTGAATATGTCCGTCCTTGAAAATATTAAAAGTCAACCTTGGGTTGATACTTGCTTTGACTCCGTCGAACAAGGTCTTTTGATAAAAGTCAAATATTTTAATATCTCCAACTTTTGTGACTTCATGTTAATATTTTTGTACATAAAGTATTGTTATTTGCATATCTCAATATGAATTGGAAACTCTTCACATGATCACTAAGCTAAACAACCCATGTTTATAGGGTATAATTGTAAATTGGCCTTTTAGGCATTTTTGTTCACTGCTGAGGATTAGCAGTGGGGTGTTCCGGAATCACTGTTTTGTATTTGTGCTCCTTTTGGGCTTTTGGTTTGATAAGGTCGATTGACCGCTTACGTGATCATGACTCTGTTAAAATATTCGTTTGGTAATGATTGAATCATATTGTTAATTGTTCCGTTTTGGTTCTTTTGAATAAATGTTGGATGTCATCGTTCTCATTGCTATTGCCTCGTTGAAAAAGATTGTTTATTTTGTGGTCACCTCTTCTTAGTATTCGGAGGGGTCCGTATATGAACTTACTGGGCATTGTTCGCTCACCCTTTCGTATTCTCTGTTCTTTCAGTTAAGCGTTAGAAGGAGGATGATTTGAGAATATTCATCTTTTAAATTTTATGTTTTCTAGACATTGAGTAATGATGTAAGACTTTTGAGTTTTAAATTGTAAGTATGTCAGTTTAGATTGAACCCTAGACCGTTTGGGTTGCAATAATTATCAAAGAATAATTTTGATATATTCACGCTGAATTAATTATGTATTGTACTGGTAAGAGTAACGGACTCAAGGTTGGGACCCACAAATAGGGGACCGAGATTCGGGTCATTACATAACCCAAGAAAACACACTTTCAACTTCGACTAACAAATTTATCATTACCACAACATGAATAATGGGTATAACAGATAGAATCGAAAACCCTAATGTGTTTATAGATGGGTGCTCTGTCAAAAATGATTTCATACGGAGTTTTCCCATGCCACAATTTTGATGTGGTGCGATTAATTAAATACCCGACCATCAAAACATACTCACCCCAAAATCTAATAGGCAATCTAGCTTAAAACCGTAAGGTATGTGCTACATTCAAAATGTGACGGTGTTTTCTTTCTACTCTCCCATTTTGTTGAGAAATGCGAATACATGTGGTGTGAAACACAATCCAGTTTTCAGCAAAATATTTTTCAAGACAAGAATTCTTTCCCATTGTCACTTCGCACCAATTTGACAAGTTTATTAAATTGGCACTCAACCTTGGCAAAATAATTTTTCAAAGTGTGAGGTGCATCAATTTTTGAGTTTATCAAATATACCTACACATTGCGAGAGCAGTCATCCATAATAGTTAAAAAATAAGTTGCTCCACATAAATCATGTGTCCGTTAATCACCCCAAAGATCAATATTAATTAAATAAAAAATCTCTTCAGAATTCCTCTCACTAGGGAAAAACTTATCTCTAGTTTGTTTGGCTTTGCAACAAATTTCACAAATATCATTATTAGCACTATTCTGACTAACAAAATGAAGCAAACTAACTACTTTAATTGATGGATGTCCCAACCGCTGATGCCATAACTCATGCTTCATATGTTCCTTTGCGCTGCAGACTCGTACTTCGGTAGACTTCCTCAGGTAGTACAACCCCTCGCTTTGTTCACCGGCACCAATCAACGTATTAGAGATTCGATCCTGTATTACACAAAGATTGTCAGAAAATTGAATATAATTATTTAAGTCAATAAGAAACTAAGAGACATACATTAGATTGCAATTGAATGATGGAGCATATAACACATTTTGTAGAACAAGTTTCAGCCAAATCTTAACATTGCCTTCTTTTGTGGCAATGATGTGCTACCAATTAGGTAGTCCTACTCGACAGGATTCAATGTTGCAAATATTGCCAAGTAACACAAGGTTTCCTGTTATATGTCGATTAGCCCCGCTATCCATTAGGAAAGGCTCATCATTACTCTTGCCATTTATGCTCCTCATTACTTTTGACGTTGGTTTGCACCATGGCTTTGAAGTTGTTTCACTGTTCACTTGTGAGTCCTAAGAGTTGAGTGTGCTCTGCATTTGTTATCTCTGCGCAATCATCATCATTTACTTGTATAGTGTTAGCTCGAGTGATGAATGACTCGTGCCCTCTCGCTCCTCCAGCGGTGCCGTGACATTCTGCCCTTTCTTTCCCTTTCCATTCGTGAGGATTGCTCGCCCCACCATTCCGGATATCCCACAAGTTTGAAACAAGAGTCGGCTTCGTGTCCCTTTTTCTTGCAATGTCCACAAGTAACATTCCCCATCTCTTTGCGCTCCCCCTGGAGTTCGGACTCTAGTGTTGGTGAGCACTACAAAGCTCATAGGTTCTGAGTACTCTTCTCTCGCACTCCCCTTGACACCCTCCTCTCTCACCACTATTGAATAAACTTTGTTATGTTGGGAAGAGGCTCTGAGTTCAGAATATTTGATTTTATATTCTCGAACTTAGGTGTCTTAAGTCCCATAAAAAATTGATGAACTCGCTCCTCCTCCCTTTGCTGGGTGAGCCTCAAGTTGATCTCACATCTGCATCCGGTGCAAGAACACACCGGAACTTTGTCATAGTCATTCAATTCATCCCACAGCTTCTTAATCCGACCATAGTAAACAGCCACGCTATCGTTCCTCTGTTGCTTACAATTGGATAGGTCACACTTGATCAGTTGCACCCTTGGCCCATTTCCAACCGAGAATATTTGCTCCATGTAGACCCACAAAATCCTTGCCTCCTCCACGTAAGTCACCGTGGATCGAAGATTCGGTTCAATGGTGTTGATGATCCATGACACCACCATCGAATTCATCGAGTTTACCATCCGCCAAAGCTCTAGTTCATCCGCCTTTATCGGACGATCAATCGTTCCATCGATGAACCCGGTTTTCGTCTTTGCTCTTAATGAACCCTTGAAAACATGAGCCAATTCTTCATAGTTTTCTCCTTTCAATTGGACATGAGTGAGAATCTGTTCGGGATTATCACTCGATGAAAGGAAGTAGGGGGTTCTTTTCTCACTACTCTCGGCAGCCAATTGTGTTGAATTGTGTTTAGGTTTAAGGTTTCAAGATCACTGCTCTTATACCAAGTTAGAAATCAAGAGTGAGAGATGGAAGAATTTTCTCTGTTCATTCCAATGTCGTCAATGGCTATATACAACCTAGAGATCTTAATCTAGTGTTTGATACAGATCAATCCCTACAATTATGCTATCAATCCCTACAATTTCGTTAACAACTTGATATACACTATCAATCCCTACAATTAAGCTAACTACTTGATATACATAAACAAGGACAAGATATGTACAAAGAGACCGAGATATACACGAGATCATTCCTAATGCCCCTACTCATCCTCCTAGCGCCCATACACCTCCTCCTAGCACCCCCTTGCATTCTTTGGGCACCTCTGTGGTCTTGGCATTCCTAGGGCACGCACTCCTCTTCCCCTAGGGCGCTTGGGCACTTATTCTAATATGGGGTTAATTTGATTCAAAATATCATTGTTACAAAATGGCTAGAATTGCGCACATATATGGTATAAGGAGTTATGGATTAGATAGTTTTCTGAGTTTTTTTTTTTTGAATGAATTACAATATCTCTTGATTTTTATTCTTTTCTATTCTATTCTAGTTTCTAGTTCAGTCATTTTCAGAGGCAAATTTTCACATGTGAATTGATATTATACTAGTACTCTTACCCGTGCCAATGGCACGGTGACAGTATGAATTTGGTCGGTCCTATAAAAGTGTATAACATATTCTGCGATGAAGAGGATGGAGAGATCGATTGCCTTAATGTATGGTTAAAGTTTTATATCATCACCCGAAGCCTTGCTTGATTTGAACTTAATAGTTAAATTGATTAACCCGGTGAAAGAATGCAATTTTTTTTTTGTTAAACTACAATCTTAATATTTGATTCAAGCTCTGAAAGGATTAAAAAATGTTATAAACTTTATGGGATGGAGGTTATATAACACTAACAAAAATGTATTTCGTTAAATTTTAAACAAATTTGTTAACAAAGTGAGAACATTTTGAAAAATTTAGTAGTTTTACTTTGCAGATTCCTATTAGCAGTTCTATTTTGCAGTTTTTTTTTTTCATGGCAGTTTTTTGTAAGTGTGGGAAGTGGAAAGGGAGGGCGAATTTGGACCGTCGAATCAATTTTGTGAGAATGAATCTGAACCCCTCTTTGTCTTGGCGGTTTTTCCCATTCCCTATTGTAATACATAAAATCTAGGGA
The DNA here is from genome assembly GCA_022495995.1 of Adenophora triphylla var. japonica. Taxonomy (NCBI): domain Eukaryota; kingdom Viridiplantae; phylum Streptophyta; class Magnoliopsida; order Asterales; family Campanulaceae; genus Adenophora; species Adenophora triphylla. The sequence goes on from JAFEMH010003715.1 coordinate 200,589, forward strand.
GAAACGTGTTTCTCCATAATTTATGGAGAAACGGGTTTTTTCCATAAAACTCAACCCCCAACCTCAATCTCTCTAGACGGAATCCATGGCTTCCTCACCAATTTCCTTCCCCTAAATCGCCTCCCTCACAATCACCTCACACGGCGACCGTCTTCCCCAAAACCAGTTCGCCGGAGGAACACTCCCAAATCCTCTCTCTCTCACTAAACGTTCCTCTCTCTCACTAACCGCAAAGGGAGATCCTCACCATTGCCGTCTCCCTCGTCCTCCTCACCTGGTCTCTCTCTCGCCGGCGACCCAATCCCTCTCCGGCCAAGCTTCCTTTCCCAGTTCTCTCTCTAAATCACCGATCTAATCCCTCAACCACCGCTTCACCAAACCACGACCCAATCCCCTGTTCTAAATCCATTCAACGGTGACCGCCTTCACCACTCTTTCTCTCTCTGCATACCCAAGACAAATCCCTCTCTCTAATTGAATCTCTACTCACCTGGTTCCATCCATCCCCATACCCAAAACCGTCTACGCCGTTTCTCCTATTCCAGGCCCTAAACCATCGCCTCCAACCCTCTCCAGTTCATCCGAATCCAGCTTTGTGTTGGGTGGATTTGGTTCTAATGAGATTGATTTTGAGTGAATTCTGAAATTCTGGATATCAACATTTAATGTTCTGGATATCCAGAACCTTTTGAAAGGATATCCAGAACCTTTTGAAAGGATATCCAGAAATTTTGTATTGGCCATGACCTTTTGAAAGGATATCCAGAACCTTTTGAAAGGAAATCCAGAACCTTTTGAAAGGCTTCTGGATATCAATATTAAATGTTCTGGATATCCAGAACTCTTTGAAAGTGATATCCAGAATCTATTTAAGTTGATATCCTAAAAGTTGGTATGTGTTGGTCTCATTCTAACATAACTTCTGGATATCATGATCAAAGGGTTCTGGATATCCAGAACCTTTGAGACTGGTATCCAGAACCTTTGGAAAAACACGTTTCTCCATAACATATGGAGAAATGCGTTTCTCCGGAGACTTACTCATTGTAATATAGATTCTTTTTCATAATAAATATTACATTTTCTATTTTATTCCTCATAAAATAAATATCACATTTCAAAATAAGTGTTAGGTCAATTTTATTATCATGTAAATAATATAAAAAATGTACAATAAATAAAATACATTACTTCAGAGGATTATTTGCACAAACCTCCTCTAACCATATTAATTTGCTTAATTAGGACACCACTTTTATTATACACCATAAACAAATTTGACTCCAATTTAAAATTTAATAAAACCCCAACATCATTATGATCTGTTTAATTAATCTTTTAAATACCGAAAATGCCGCTCACCAAAACCCCAACCTAACCTCACCTCCCCCCTCCCCTCCCCTCATTTGAACACACCCTAATCATCCCCTCTCTCGCTCTTGTGAGAATGTACGAATTATATTTAGTTTATCCTCTTTTTAAATTTAAGAGTCGCCACTGTATTATTTCATACAATATAGACAAAATTCATATTTTATAAGTTCGGGGGTTAAGTTATAGTATTATAAGGTCATAGAGCACTAATCCTATCCAACCTTATAATTGGTCTTGCCTTTAGGTATTTATCAAGTTGTTCAAATAATCAAATTAAGAAAATAAAGAATAAACAAGCAAAAACTAATTAATTTATCAATTAGGTTTGAAATGTCAGATTGTGTGCTTCGAGAGCACATTCATGAATTGAAGGGACTATAGACTAATAATTTTGATGGGATTACACTACTCTAAAAACAATTAGAGGGATTGAGATGAGAAGAGAAGATAAAAAATATTAGGAGTTTAACTTGTGATATTGAGAGCTTGAAATGGGTAGCCCCGACAAAGGCTTGAGATCTTTAAGGAGAAGAATTATGGACGAAATTGAGAGGTGTTTATAGAATATTTTGTGTAGAGGGGGCGTGTGAAGCAAAGAGAAAGCGTAGACAAAACTAACAAAGTTAGTCAGAAAGCTAACGAAACATGACAAAACTAACGGATCTTCATCAAAACACAAATGTGAAACGAAGAGTAGTGTAATCATATAATATTGAGTTCAGAATGTGGTGTCTACAACTCTCTAAAGAAGGAGCTCTCTCTCTATTCTTATCTTGACTGGTGCCCTAGTCGCCACCCCTTTAACCGACGACCCACCTCCATTGTCTTCAAATTCGTGCACGCATTTTTTCGGTGATGCATCTCCGTCCGAATGGTTCTTCCTCCTTGTGTCCTTCCACTTTCTCTCTCTCTCCCCCCTTCTCTATCTTCGGAAGATTCCATCTTTGCTGGCAACAATAATAGCTTCCCTCCCTTCTCCCCTCCTCTGTCTCCTTTCTTAAAGCTAGCACCAGCATCCCTCCCTCCCCCCACCTTTCTCTTCCTCATCTTCACTTTATCCATAAATGGATGGAGTTTGTAGATCTGCCAGGAGTTCTGCAGATTGGGCCTCTTCAGTTCACCGATCAAGCTCTAATTTCCATCTGAGCACAACCATATCTCTGCCATCAACTGCGCTTCATCCTTACCCATTGATTCATATTTGGTCTCTAAACTCCGCCAATAGCTCTGATGTAATCATTCACAGATAAACTCCTAATTAATATGGCCCGTATGCCATCTGCTTTTATTTCCCGTTTGTGTGAGACAACTTAATCTTATGCTGATAGCAACCACCTACCAAGACCAGACTAGCATGATTACCATATTTATGAGATTAGGGATTATTTATGAAGTAAAAGGAAGTCGTGGCATTAATGTTTGTGTAATTTATTCTTATTGAAAACATATCAAATAAAGTCATTGTTTATTTTTTGTGTGATAAAAAAAGTGAATTACAATCATACTTGTTTTGTGAAAAACAATGGATCAAATTAAAGATAAAAATGTAAGATCAGGAAGGCACAATGGAATGAAATCGGTGTAATCATGGAACATGGATGACACGGCAATGTAACGAGGAAAAATCCTTTAGATGAAGATCTCGCCGGCACAAAACCTCGGGAGGTGATTATGATCGCACATGCCTTACCCAACAGTAGTATTGATATTCAAGAAGTTACAAATGATGGTGGAGCTATGACGGATTACAAAAGTATGCGTGAACAGTGTGTGTGTTGTGTTCCAGCCATAAACCCTTAAATAAAGAAAACATAACTAATGATAACAAGAAATAACAAACTATCCTATAATATCGGGATGTCAATCCTTGATCCTTGACTTGGTCTTCTAACCGTTGAAGTGAGTCCATGAAAAGCATATTCCCACATTCTTATTTTTCTCCCTGTATACTAGATATAGCAATAATTAATTAATAATTTAATAATCAAAGTATTTTTACCTTGACTGCAGGAGCGAAGACAATGACATGCTGAACATTTTCAAGACGTCGCAATCCTGAGTTTTTACCCACAACAGTTGTCCCCAAAATTGTCTTTTTAATGAAGTTTAAAAGACAATTTTTCCACATTCTTCTAGAACCTGGCGATTAATTAACTTGATAAGACGTGGGCAAGTTGTATAGTTTTAATCCCATTAAATGAGCATTTTTTACAAGGATAGAGGGAAGTTAGGGTTTTTTAACTAAGGTTTTCTTATTTCATTATCACAATTTCTTACGCCTTCTCCATCTTCCACCCTGTTCAATGGCAGTTAAAGCTTTCTGAGGTATTTCTTTCTCCCTTCTCTCTTTTTCAACATGGCCAAATCCAAGTCCAAAAGGAACACAGCGCCAAAAAATCCCTTGAGCTCAAGCAAGGATAGGGATTTCGCTTGTGAAGGTTTGATAGTTAAACCTGACGAAGAAGTATGCATCTTCAATAATGGCCAAATCGAGTCCATTAAGGATCGTAAATGCTTCCCCGATTCTGCAATCTTTCGGCCTTCTGATGTCTTTATCAAGGCTGATTTTGTTTCTCCCCACTGGATTTGTTTCTACGACTATCCCTTTGTCCTAGGCTTTTCATTCCCTTTTCCCTTGTTGGTAACTGACTTTTTTCAAAAAACAAAATTGTCTTTCGTCCAAGTTATGCCTATGATCTGGAGGATCTTTGCTTGTATTCTAAGGGTAAACCAAGAATTTTGTTTAGACATAGGGTTGAGTGAGGTAGCATCAGTGTACGAGCTTCAAACTTTTGTCTCGACACGATATTTCATGAAAACAAGGTCTGGGATGAAACCTTTGTTTGCCAAGTTGACGGCTAATGATAGGGTTGGAAGTCAAGATATTTCTTTGTAGAGAATGAGTCTTTGGAGGAGGGTGATACTCTAGCGATGAGGTGCAATAGGGAAGGTATCTTCTTAAATTTCTAGTTTTCCTTTTTCCCATACTTAACTGAATTTGTAATTTCCTCTTTTGTCTTTGTAGCTATTGAATGGGCAAAGCTTTTTCCTCCCTATGCTGATACTGAGGAGAAGGTGAGAAGGGTGCTTGTAAGTATCCAAATCTGGCTCATGCCTTTCGGTTAAGTTTCCCGGCAAATCCCCGAACTTTCCTAAAGTTCAGGGGCAATTCAGGAACTTTCCCAAACCTTCCAAGGGGTAAAGGACTTGCTAGGAATTAAAATTCCAAGCAGTCCCTCGCTGGAATGGACCTTCTAGATGCCACCTTGCATATTTCTAGAAACAGGCTGAGTCACCAAGGGATAATGCCGCACGACTTCATTGGCCAAAGGTTAACGCCGCACGGCTTCATTAGGAAGCACACTGCAGCCTATAAATAGAGGCCTCCTCTATTCATTTTGATATAGAATTTTGAGCACTGTTACTCTGCCCAACTGAAACCATGAATTTCCAGTAGCTAAAACTCATCAAAAATCACCTCACTCCTCTCCAAAATCCATCCAAAGTCACTCCTTCCTTTGGAAAACCTCAAGGGAGATAGAGGAAAATCACCATTGGTAACCTCTCCTTCCTTTTTCTTTGAAATATACTTGTTATATTGTCAAATTGCTTACTTGATATTTATCTTGTCATTTATTGCTATTATATGTGATTTATTGTCATAAAAATCAAGTCTTTACCATGTAGACATCATATCCCCCTTTCCCCTAATCACATATGATTCATGGAGAATCGATCCCAAGGATGAACAAGGGTCCACAAGTGGCTTGTTCTAGGGAGGATTCATCACATGATGATGTGAAAGATCTCTCTTTTATTACATAAAAATATAATCTTTACATAAAAATGTCATCTTTATTATCATTATGTCATTCCCACTCCCTTGATCTTACTTCTAAGGATTGTCCAACTAAAAAGGTTCTTAAAGGACATAGTAAAACCTCAAAGGTATTCCTTTTACATTCATAGTCTTAGCTTTCATAGTGTTCATTACACTTTTGTTCATAAAAATGCAATCTTTACTTTCAAATGCAACTCCCCCATGTCCCTCATGGTTGGATCACTCTCCAATGTTTACCTAGTGACCTTCCTAAGGCATGAAAGGCATAGGATGAGTATAAAGATCCAATATTTATACCCCTCCCCCTAGTCCCTTTGGTACTTGAAGCATCCCGTGGGGCGGATCGGTGTAAAGGTCTCATCTTTACATCGTTTCCTCTACTAAGGATGCCATAGTTGAAGTCCCTTTAGAAATGGACGAACCTTAGCCCCTACATCTCCGATCATCACTTGAGACGAGCATAAATGTCCCTATTAAGCTCAAATCGTCTCAAGATGTAGGATTGATGGGAAATGGTTCTTCCTCTCTAAAGAGTCTCATCCTTGGACTATAAAAGGGTGTCCCTCTATTTCGATCACATATGACCTTGTCCCAAAGAACGTTGGTTTAAAACACACCAAGAATCTCAAGCCTAACATGGTTGATTATCCCAATGGGAGGGCGAAAAAGGTCACTTAATGATGATCATAAGTCCAAGATGAGCACGGGATCAAAATCTCAAACACATCAAAATCCAAGGAATCCCGAGCGATAACCAACTCAAATGGTTTATACGTCCGGAAGACGACTTGGCACATTCCCTCCCTCTTCAAATCACACACACACACAAGAGCAAAAAACAAGCATGAAAATTGAATCTAGGAAGACTTGCTTCGGCAAGGCTTCTTGGGTGAACGCCAAACGTTCTTCCCAAGGAGTAACTTAACCTCCGGACCCTATTTCTTTTTTTCAAAGTTTTGAGGAAATCAAAATGGCGTGGCGACTCCGTTTTTCAATTTAAACCGGATGTTTTCAAACTAATGTGAAGCGGTGACCCCTTTATACGAGAAAGCGGTTCAACAAAAAACCCGCGTTCTTGGGCCCACATTCACAGTTTGGCGACTCCGCTGGGGAAAAATAAGTTTTTTTAAATGATACTCGGTATATAGGTGGAAACCATTAAATTTCCTCTTCAACGCCTCCTTGTGGAGTCGGGGATAAATTATGGTAGAACAATGCCACGTACCGGTATCCTTTAAAAAAAAAAGCTTTTGTGGGTTAGCCTTCCGCCGCGGACCTAATTTTCGTGCTTGTTTTTCTTTCATTATTTTTGCATGCATCTTGGTTTTTGGGATTGTGCATTTTCTGAATACTGAACTGGAAGCTTTCTGGAGCTGAAAAGGTGCCAAAATATTCGGGGAAACAGCCTGGAAATGAAAAAATTTGGAACCTGGAAAACTGCTTGATCCTGCCGTACGGCTTGATCTGCCTGGATCATAGCCGGGCGGCTTCTTTGGGCAGTTCCACCAGGACACTTCTGAGGTTAATCTGGCAGCTTTGACAGCTTGGGGCTATTCAGTTCCTAGGCTGACCAGGCTCCAGAAAATTTACGTGCTTAATTGTTGCATTTCCCCCGTCCCGAAAATCATTCCTTTAAAACACATTTCTGAAAATTTATGTTTTAACTCAAAAAGGAACATTTTTAGGAGGCCGCACACTACGCGGACCATTATATCCTGTACACTTTGCACGTACGTCCTTTTAACCCGGGGTGGTTGTTCAGCTGCAGTCACGGACAACATTACGATGCTTCCGGGCGCGGACGGAATCATCCCAAACTCCCCATGGCAGCCAGTGTCGACCAATGCACTAGTCCGTGTCACACATCTTAAAACCGTGACTTTTTGGTTGGTTTTTGGTCTAGACCGTGTCATATAGCCTCATTGCATAACCCCGTAAAGGTCAAACCTTAGCTCATGTCGAAAGTCAAGATCCTTCGCGCAAGCGAAAGTCTGCCGAAATTCCGCCAAGAAAAAATTGGCAGAATCTTGACTCCGGCATTGACTTCGATTTTGAACCGCACGGGATACGTAAGATTCAAGCCCAAGTCCGTGCCAAAAATCTAGATCTTTCGCGCAAGCGAAGCTCTGCCGAAATTCCGTCAAGGAAAAATTGGCAAGATCTTGACCCGGCATTGACTTTGACTTTGACTCGCGCAACGTATGCAACAAAGCTCAATGTGACACCGTGTCATTTGGCCTTTTACCATCCAACCCATGCCTATTATTTTCTCGGACAATGCCAAAGTCAAAACGTCAATCGCGTAAGCGAAACTCTACCGAAATTCCGTTAAGGCTGAAAGACGAGACTTTTCCGGCATTGCTTTGACTATAATCCGCATCGCTCGTGCGTTAAGAGTTCCTATGACCCACTAGACCCTAGGAGAGTTCTTCTCTCTTGGTCGGTGGGATCCGCATGCCCTATCTTCGCCCGGGGCTGTCCACCCTGGGAGGTCGAAATACAGGTGGAAAACGATGGGCTTATAGACGTAGTGACGGAACCCACTGATCCAGGATCTACAGTAGTTACGAAAGGGAAGGGCAACCCCTTTTTCGACCAAATAGAGATAAATAAAAGACACTGTTTTAAGTAAACTGGAAGATTCTTAATTTGCATATTGCTTGAGTTTTCAGCCTAAACACCTACCCCAGAGTCTAAACCTTACATATCCCTTTCCTGCAGCGAGAAAGAAGTGGGTGAGAATACCGGGTCAGCGGCTTGTCAGTGCAGAATTCTCAGATAGCTCGCCAGAATCCTCAGTTTTGTCAGCCCAGAGAGTCAGAATGGTAGATTTGATAGAAAAGAGCAGTGGTTTTGGTAACCCGATGACTAGGGAAGAAGAGCTAGCCTTAGCCTTGGAAAATAGTCATAAGGTCCATGAGCAACATCAAGCCATGCTTATCGATGCGCTCAGTTATCATGGGGTTCAGATAGTGGTCGAAGCCAATGGTTCCTTGGTCATAGTAGAAGATGAGACTCAAGAAGCAGCAATCTCAGCTCCTCTAGCCTATAACCAATGCCCTCCTCCATCCACCTATGTTCCCTTGCCAAGGAGTACCCCTTTTCAGTCCTTCCCAACATCCCAGGCCATCAGGGCTCCAACACCCTTGCCTCCTCAGATAAGACCCAGCTTTGTTCCCTACAAATAGAGAACAAATGCCACAGCCACCCTAGTCACTTAGTCTCTGCATTATCCCATGGGACTCACTCCCTCTCCTCAATATGAACCAAATCCTCTGATCCCAAAACTCCAGTATCAACCTGACCCTTCCAACTACATCAACGCTTGTGAATTTTCCTCCCTCCCAGACAGCGACAGTGAAGAGTTAGTCTGAAATGAGAATAGGAATGGATGGATTTACAGTGATGATGACAGCTCGGTAGAAGGAATGAAGATGGAGCTAACAAAAGTGAAACCCGGAGGACCAGATAGGATAGAAAATCACAGGCCTGGAAAAGAGGACTCTATTACCTCAAAGTGTGGTTGTCACCTTAACAAGGGCTCGATAGAGAAAATGGATGCAAGCTCATATGAGGCAGGGTATGAATTCCACATCTTAGAATTCAACACTCCTTACAAAGACTTGGTTGGTGAATGGAGAAACTTGATCGAAGCTTTAGCTGAAAAAGGGAAGTAGGCTCCACCTGCTGATCTAGAGCACGTAAGCGTCATTGAGATTGAACCTCCATCAGGAAGAGTGGACTCCATTGCGTTGTTAAGGGTCACCCCTGAGACTTTGTCCGAAAAAAAATGTATGGAAGCCCTAGAAAGGGTCTTAAAGTTTGAAGCGACCCTGGTCCCCTTCCTATCTTACGACGACAGTGATATCTTCTTGGTAATCCCTAAGTTAGTAGAAGAGTCCAGAATACCCCTTATATGGCGCCAAGTATCCTGACCTTCTTTTGCCATCATTGGTCATAAGAGTCAAGATGAAAGTTCCAACAGAAGTTATTATAGTGAGACTGTGGAAGGCACATTTGAAATGCCGGAAGGGATGGTGGAAGAGTGGTTAGCCTAGAAGCCAAATAGCCCAAAAAACCCTCCCGTAAGTAAGGGACAGGAACCTGCCACAAGGTTCGACCCCACATAAATCCTTATCGATGATTGAAATTACTCGGATTTTCACGCGCGGCAAAAAGACGGTTGTCTTTTGCGGAGGGTTGGTTGGTGTTTGAGACCTCGCTTTCGGGAAGGAGAGGATTCGCCAAGCGGTTTTGTATTTTGATCCCAAACGTTGAAAAACGAAATTAGTGAAAATGGTGTCATTTTTATTGGTAGCAAAAACTTAAGAAAAAGCTTTGAAATGTGGTGCATTTTTATTTGTAGCAAAAATGAGGAAAAAGCTTTTTTGAGTACCAGAGATTGTTAGGTTCGGAGGTCACGTTACGTTTCGGGAAGAGTATTTTGAGATCACCCGAAATGCCTCGTATGACGAGTCTTTCTACCTTTCTCGAAAATGTGTGCATGTGTGTGTGTGTGTTTGCATTTTGAAAATGGGGGCTTGAATGACAACCTTAATCTTGGTTTGAATGTCAAACGTTTATTTTTGTGATTCTGTTTGAAAAGGGGAGCCTTTGAATGACAAACGTCGGTTTTAGAGTTTTTTTAGGAAAAGTGACACGAATGCTGATTTTGATCTTTTAACTTAATTGTCAAATGTTGACTTCTAAGAAAAGAGTGTTTGAATGTCAAACGTCGGATTTTTGATTTTTGAAGGTGATCGTTTGGATGCCAAACGTCACTTCGCGCATTTTGAAAGAGAGTCCGAATGTCGAACTCCGCTTTTGAACCGGGCATGTCATTGTTAGCGATTTTATGGGAAAAAAGCATTATATGAGTTTTGATTGTCAAATTTCGGCTTTTAAGTTTGAAGATGATCGTTTGGATGCCAAACGTCATTTCGCGCATTTTGAAAGAGAGTCCGAATGTCGAACTCCGGTTTTGAACCGGGCATTACATTGTTAGCGATTTTTACGGGAAAAAACATTCAATGATATGCGATCAACGAATCGTTTTGTGACTCGAACTTTTGATAAGTAAATACTATCACGATCCAAATGGCTCGGACTTGTAAATGACAGTATTTAAAGTGCGGTATCAATAGAATCAAACGACCCGGAATTGTAAACTGCGTTCAACGAGCCAAACGACTCGGAATTGTAAAGTTACGTAAAGTAAATGACGATCAATGGATCAAACGATCCGGAATTTGTAAATGACATGAAAGTAAATGATGATCAACGGATCAAATGATCCGGAATTGTAAATGACATAAAAGTAGTGGAACGGGGCTGAAACGCCATTTTAACCCGAGATTACTTCTCTCACGGGAAGAGAAGAGGATCCAGGACTAAAACGTATCGGACCCCCTTAGACGGTGACATCTACATAACAAAGTTCGTCCGAAATGATTGTAGCGACTGGCGCGTAAACCGAGACGGAATGAGAGTTTAGGGATTGAGAGTGTTACCTATGGCTAGGGGTTAACTCTTTTGACTCGGGAGGCGTATACGGGATACGATTTAGTGTTTGGAATGGTGTTTCGAGGTGTTTTGATTCGTGTTTGGTTGAAACGCGGAGTTTTCACGCAAATCGAGGCAAAGCGGGGCTCGGGGGAGGTGGAAACTAGTTTGGGCCGTGGCTAGAGAGAAAATGTGTAATGTTTTTTGGGTTTTTTTTTCTTTGTCAACAGACCTCTGTATTTATAGGTGATTTTTGCAAAAGAGTCCGAACGGACTTAGGCTGAATTTCAGGGGTTTTTGTGAAACTTTGGAAATTGGAGGGACTTGCTGGCAATTCTGGATTGTCTGCAAAAGAGTCCGGCCGGACTTGGACTACATACTAGGGGTATTTTAGTCTTTTCACACTGAAATTTGTTTGATGTTGACAAGGGAGCTGTGGCATGCGTGCCACGTGTCCTGTGACTCACCTAGGGCATGGAATATCATGCCATTATCCCCGGTTTTGTCCATTTTTTAAATAACTGTCCGGAAAATGTCTGTAACGCCCCCGGAAAGTGCCGAAAAGTGCGTTTTTCAGGAGAAGCTGTACTTTTACGTGCGACGATGTGTGTTGAGTAAGCTTTGACGTTGGGATGCACGGGGAAGTCCCGGGACGTCTCGTTGACTAGAGAACGGGGAGCTTAACGTGTTTCGGTTAACCTGGAGCCGGCCAGTTAATGGATTTCGGCTAACTTCTAACGGATTTTGGCGATCCGGATTTTGGTACTTATAATGATGGAATCTCCCACTTCAGGAAGTGCTTGGCTAATGTCAAAGATGCTATCAGAAGGTTGACCCCGAGGGAAACAAGGGATATGTTTGACAGTGATGAGGAATGTGACCCTTCTTTGTTGAAAAAGTTGCTATGGCAAGATGAGGAAGTCACTAGCAAACCTCCAAACCCTGGGAATGATAATTCCTGTTGCATTTTGACCCTGAAAAGCCTGAATGAAACTGTCAATGCTTTGAGTGAGGAAGAAGAAACTGAAATCAGCCAGTTTCTAAGCCAATGGGGAATTCAGAATTCAGAAAAGGCCAGGAAGCCTGTAACCTGAGATCAGATTCGGGAAGCTGCCTATACCTCTGGTAGTGCTGTGAACCAAATTAACCAGCAAAGTTGGCCATTTTCCAGCAAAAGCCCGCCTTTAACCCTGAAAGAGCTGAAGTAATCTTTCGATAAGACTAATGACTCGGAGAAGTCTAACGTCTATGTGATGACTCATTCTTGACAGATGAGTGTGGAACAGCCTAAAGGTGACAAAAGAAGTGCCGTCTCCAAATTGAAGACAGACAAAAGACCTTACAAGCCAGAGGTAGAAAAGCCCGACTCCGAGAAGGAAGATCTGGTGTTGTCTCAGTTGAAGTGTACACAAGCCAATATTTATGTGTGGTCCCTGTTAACCTCCTTATACCCTCACAAATTGAAGCTAGAAGAAAGTTTGGCCAAGACCATGGTGCCCATAGATGTCACCCCAGATGAGGTCGTCCAGATGATTGGAAGTATCCACTATGGAAATATCATCACTTTCACTGACCTGGACCTGCCAAAGTATGGAGCCATTTATAATGAACCCCTTTACATCACAGTCCAGTTGGAAGAACGCCGATTATCAAGGTTGTTAGTTGACGGAGGATCTGCAATGAATGTCCTGCCAGCGAAAATGATGGATTTGTTGGATTTGAAGCCTACAGATTTGAAACCTTCCGGTCAAACTATTAAGGCCTACGATTCCAGAGCTCGATCAGTTTTGGGGATTGCTACTCTAAAATTGTGGTTTGGAAAAAAGGTCATGGATGTGGACTTCCAAGTGATTGACATCCCCATTTCATTCACCGCTTTACTGGGACGACCTTGGATCCACCAGATAAATGGGGTAGCCTCTACTTTGCACCAATGCGTCAAGTTTCAGTCAAGTGATGGGACTATCCCAATACTGGAGATCAACATGATGATGAAGGGCTTCCCTTGACCGGATTCTCTGTAGCCTCCTCTAAAGCGCAAGTGTGTTGCACGGACCTCACTGCTACCTCTGAAAAAATACCTCTTGCCATGCGAATGATGAGAAAGATAGGTTATCATCCGGGGCTTGGACTGGGTAAAAGACTTCAGGGTCGCAATACCATCATCGACGCAAAGAACAGACCACCCGACATGGCCTGGGCTACAAACCGTATTCTCAGGATGATAGAAAGTCTAAGGGAACAGTTCAGGAAAAGTGAAATGAAGGGGTCCGCCTCCATCATTACAGTTTGTCTCTGACCCAGTACTTCGTAAAAGGTGAGACACAATTGATGAAAGTGATAGTCAGCACTCCTTGAGAAAAATTCTTCTGGAAAACCTTGAGAAGGCTCGTGGAAAATTAGCAAATCTTATTCGGAGGATGTTTCTTGACTTGCCGGACATTCCTGGATCTACCACTACTGTTCAGAACAAGTATGTCTTCAAAGGAAACCCAGACCGCTTCAAAGAGCCAGTACTTTTCCCATCAGGGGTAATGGACTTCCCCGCCTTGACTTGATCGACTTCAGCACAGATGGCGAGATAGTTGCAGTAATTGGAGACGGTGGTGAAGAACCTTTCGATCCCCGCACTTTGGTGACTAAGACAAAGATGCCTTTAAAGAATTGGGAAACATTCTCAGGGCCGATAGCCATCCGATAGCAAATGATCACGAAGCTTGGATTGGTCCCCCATCCCTCTCAGTCCAGTCATGTCAAACACCCTGTCATTCGTACCCTTGAGTCAGGAGTCTTCAGATTCCAGGCGTCTGAGTCATTTGAAGGCCTCACGCCTAAAGATTATGAATATGTAGACAATGTTATCTTCCGTTTCGCTTTGAATGAAATGATAGATCTTTCTGAGTATCCCCTTATTTCCAACTTAACAAAAGATAAATTAACTAATAACTTAACAACAGTTAATAATGATTCATTTGAACAAGATGAAAACACACTAAATGAACAATACATTAAAGAAATCTTTAAGCAGGTTATCGATAAAGAGGAAAACTGGGCCCAAGCTGCCGAGGAGGTTTTGACAAGTGTTAACTTAGGTGTTGTCGAGGAACCTAAAGAGACACAGATCGGGAACTTCTTCTAGGGGGCTGAATAGGACAGACTAGTCAATCTACTCAGAGAATGCATGGATGTGTTTGCATGGTCGTATAAGGATATGTTGGGGCTAGATAGATCGATTGTGGAGCATAGAATCCCTCTGGCACCAGATGCCAAGCCAGTAAAGAAGAAGTTAAGAAAGATCAAGCCAGAGTGGTCTCTACTGGTCAAAGAGGTGATTGAGAAGCTACTACGGGTAGGATTCATCAGAGTCATTGAATATCTGACATGGTTATCAAACATCGTGACTGTGACTAAGGCCAATGGGAAGGTGCACTGCTATGTAGATTTTTGGAATCTGAACAAGGCCAGTCCCAAGGACGACTATCCGTTGTCGAACATAGACATCTTGGTGGACGCCATTGCTAACTACGAAGTTAAATACTTTATTGATGACTTTGCTGGCTACAACCTGATCAAGATGGCCGAGGAGGACCAAGAAAAGACAGCCTTCACCACACCGTGGGGGACGTACTGCTATACGGTGATGCCTTTTGGGCTTAAGAATGCCGGGGCTACGTATCAAAGGGCATCGACCACACTCTTTCACGATATGATCCACAAAGAAATTGAGGTCTATGTCGATGACATGAAAATCCATTCCAAAGGTGTGGATGGACAGCACCTTGTCGAACTGTGAAAGTTCTTTGAGAGGTTAAGACAGCATTCCATGAGACTGAACCCTGCAAAATGCACCTTTGGAGTGATAAGGGGAAAAGTGCTTGGGTACATGGTCACAGAACGAGGCATTGAAGTCGATCCCCGAAAGATCAAGGCCATTATGGACATGAGGCCACCTCAAACTCAGACAGAGGTCAAAAGCTTTATGGGCAAATTACAGTACATCAGCCGTTTTGTCAACGGGCTGACTACCATGTGTGAGCCCGTCTTCAAGCTCATGAAGAAAAATGCGGACACAAAATGGAATGAGGAATGCCAGAATGCCTTTGACCAAATCATGGCGTACCTAGTTCAATCCCCCGGTGCTATGCCCCCCACATGGATAGGAACCTCTTCTGCTCTATCTCACTATCACTGATACGACATTTGGGGCTATGCTCACTCAGGAAAAGAAGGACTCTCGGGTAGAAAATGCCATTTACTTTGTCAGCCGGAAGCTGTAAGGGAGTGAGCTCAATTACTCGGCATGCAAAAAGACTTGTGCAGGACTGGTCTGGGTAGTCGGTAAGCTGAAGCATTACATGCAGGCCCACTCTGTGAACTTGGTCTAAAAAATGGACCCCATCAAGTACATCTTCGACAAGCCTTCCCTTTCGATACATCTAGCGAAGTGGTCATTCTTCCTAGATGAGTATGACATCAACTACGTGACGAGAAAGGCAATCAAGAGTCAAGCACTGTCAGACTATTTGGCAAACTTCCCTAGCAATGAGGGCCGAGGGCCTGAGCCTCAATTCCCAGATGAAGGGATCTTCGTAGTTGAGCCTGAGAATCGATGGCAACTTTTTTTTGACGGAGTTGCTAATAAAAGGGGAAATGGCGTAGGAATGCTACTGATCGACCCGAAAGATGAGCACACGCCAATAGCCATCAAGTTGAACTTCCCTGGCACAAACAATGCTACAAAATATGAAGCTTGTATTGCTGGTTTGGAGGCTGCTTTAGAAAGAAATGTCAAGGAACTAGAGGTCTACGGAGACTCAGCCCTGATCATCAACCAGGTCTCCAACAATTGGAAGACTGTGGATCCTAACCTTCAAAGGTATCATGCCTACATGGAAGAATTGACTTAGCAGTTCAGAGAAGTGACCTTCCATTACTTGTCGAGAGACAAGAACAAATTTGCAGATGCCTTAGCTACTCTAGCCTCATTGGTAGAGATCCCCGAGGGAAAGGCAATAAAACCATTCAGAGTGGGTAGAAGAGAAGCCCCGTCTTTTTGCTGCGAAATAGACTTGGGACCCGAGCCTATCAAGGAACCCTGGTACAGTCAGATTTACCAGTTCCTCAAAGATAGGGAGTCAGCTTTTAGAGATAAAGAAGGTAGAACAAGGGAAGGCATCAAAGCCAAGAGCTTGCAAGCCTTGAAACGGCTGGCCTATCACTATGTCATCTTAGGGGGCAACCTGTACAAGAAACGGTACCAAGGACCACTCCTCTTGTGTGTCACCAAAGAAAGGGCAAGAGAGCTAATGACCGAAGTCCACAATGGTCCCTGCGGTCTTCATATGAATGCCAGAGCGTTGATGCAAGTAATCCTTATAATGGGCTACTACTGGATCTCCATGGAAATAGACTGTGTCCAGCATGTCCGAGAGTGCGACAAATGCCAATGGTTTGCCAACCTCAATCATCTTTCGCCTCATGACCTGTATTGCATGACGACTCCTTGGCCGTTTGCAACTTGGCATATTGACGTGATAGGGAAGATAGCCCCAGCAGGAAGCAATGGGCATGAGTTTGTGCTAGTGGCGGTAGACTACTTCACTAAGTGGGTAGAGGCAAAGTCCTACAAGGTCCTCACTTCCAAGAAAGTGGCCCAGTTTGTCAAAGAAAACATCATGTGCAGATACGGGGTGCCCAATGAGGTTATTTCAGATAACGGGTCGCACTTTGAAGGGGACTGGGATAGATTGTAGTCAGAGTTCAGAGTCACTCGCCACAAGTCATCCCATTACAGGCCTCAGACCAATGGAGCAATAGAAGCTGCCAATAAGACACTCGAAAGGATTATCTGAAAAATGGCCACCCGTGCTCGAGACAGGCCCGAAAAGCTGCATCTGGCACTCTGGGGCTACAAAACATCTGTTAGAATAGCCACAGGAGAAACCCCCTTCGCCCTGACCTACGGGATGGAAGCAGTGCTGCCAGTAGAGTTGGAAATCCCGTCATTGATGGTCCTCCTGGAAAACAGTGTCAATGAAGTAGAATGGCTACGCAGTTGGCATGATAAATTGGCCCTACTTGATGAAAGGAGGCTAAAAGCCATGGAACACACCCGAGCCTACCATAGGCGAATGGCCAGGGCATTCGACAAAAAGATCAAGGCCAGAGGCATTAAAGAGGGTGACCTAGTGCTAAAAGTAAAGCCCTCTACCAGAGACCACCCTCTGGAAAAGTGGAAACCCGTTTGGATCGGCCCGTATGTGGTGCAGAAGGTACTCTCGGCAGGAACAATGAAGCTCGCGGACTTGGATGGCAATCCCTTTGTTCATCCAGTCAACGGTGACAAGCTCCGCAGGTATTATGTCTAAAAAATAATTAAAAAATATAACAAAAAAAGATTGCAAAAAGAGTAATACCCAGTTAGGCTGAAAACCCAAAAAAAGGGCGGTCTAGGCAGAAGACAGGGTCGCACATATAAAAGAAAGAAAAAATATATATATAGTGTGAAAAGAGTAATACCCTGCTAGGCTGAAAACCCTAAAAAGAGCAGTCAAGGCAAAAGAAAGGGTTGCACAAAAAAAATCCCAATAGTTCACCAAAATGAACTACGAAAACCTGAGCCCCTTAGTCTTTCTTGTAAAAGAGGAACGTAAGCAGCCAGAAATGGTTCGGTCTAAACAATAAATAAGACATTTGTATTTTCATGAAATGTGTCTTGAATAATTTCTAAGATAAATATCCTTGTTATTTACAAATCAAAAACTCCTTGATGAATTCAAGCACGGTCTACTCTTGACTCTGCTAACATGCTACAAAGATTAAAATATACAAAAAAAGACCTAACAAACTAATGTGTTTACAAAAGGCAATAACTAGATACTTGAAATAGGTCTCTCAATAGTCATTCACCGAGTCTTCTTTGTTCTTCTTTCCTTTACCTCGACCCCGTCGAGTGTTCTTCCTCTTCTTATCAAGGATGTCGGTCTCCCTCATCCAAATCTCAGGAATCCTCACTGGAGCCTCCACCAAACCCATGTCAATAAGTGCCTTCTCTACCTGGGCATGAGTCCGTACCTCCTCCCTTTGAGCCTCAGTAAGAGGAGCAGCCTCCGACAGCCTCTCATATCGGGCTTCCATATCCCTAATATGGTCACCTGACTGGTTATGGGAGCTAGCCTTGGCCTCACCTTCGTGTAAGTATGCCAATCCAATTCGTAACCTTTATAGATGCATTTTAATATGATAAAATTGCATTAGGGGGCATTTTGGTAAATTCCCGGTCTATTCCGAGACTTTCGGAAATATTCCATAAGTTTCTCGCGAAGGAAGTACTTTTTTGTACTTTGCTCAGACCAAGGGACCTAAAGGGAATAAATCTATTTTGGACCTTTTGGGTATTATCCCAGAATGCTCCAGAACCAGATTTGGTGCCAAAAATGGTTGGTGGCACTTCCTGTCACGCGACAACTCGAAGCCTTGGAAAGTGGTTACAGAATGACGTCTGACACAAGGTGACCATGATAAGCAGCTATAAATAAGACCCTCCCCCTCTTAGTTTTGGATTCCAATTTCCACTCCCTAACGTCACTTTGCAAAAATCACTCCAGAACCTCTCCCTCTCCTCCTCCCACACAAAAAACCAACCAATTCCCCTTCAATTCCTTCATCCCTCATACATCTCCTACCAAATTAACCCCATACTTCCCAAAACACCTTGAAGACCTCAATCCAGCTCTCCATCCGTGTCTAAATCTCCATTCCAGCAGCTGAATCGAAGACTTTTGCACCTAACTTGGTGTGGAAGTTGAGGACTACAAGGGTAACATCTCCCTCCATCTCTCTCTCTCTCATCTATTTGTTTCATTATAATTCCTTCTCCTCCACTTGATAATCAGGCTCCATCCACCTCAGATTATCAAGTGGCAACTGCAATCTTTCTATTTAATTGTGTTTACTTGAATCCAATTGCATGTTCTTGATGTGATCTACTTGTAATTGCAATTTGGTGTCAAGGGAGTGTGGATCTCCCATATCCACACTCCTTTGGTTGATCTGTATTTGATTCGTGTTGTTCTGATTGGCCTTGGTATAATTGCTGGATTTAGTTTAGCATCTGTTGAATCTGTTTCTCAGTTGTAAGGTTCCTGCAGATGGTAAGCATGTGTCACGCGACACATTTGGACATGATGAGTCCTATGTCATGCGACACATTGTGACCATATGCAGGGATCATCCTTCAGTTGTAAGTTGTTAGCTAGTTTGTTCATCATTCAGTTGGGGTGACTATGCTGTTTTAATGCTCAGATCTAGTTTGTAATTGTACTTTGTGTTCATTGAGATTGCTGTAATCTGGGTGTTGTAAGTCTCTGCAAGGTGACCATTGGTGTCACGCGACACATTTGGACATGAGGAGTCCTGTGTCATGCGACATAAGTGGCCCTTTGCAGAAGACTTGGTTTCAGTTGTAATATGTTCTCCTTGCTGTAATGGGATGTGGCCTCCTTGATCAATTGGTCTACAAGTTGTAATAATCTCATTTATTTAATAAAATTCATGTTTATTGCCCTTGCCTATTATCATTGTTTCCACATGTTTTGATTTATTTGGATGTCTAATTAGAAAGACTCGTCTACGAATGAGGCGTGTTGGGTCCCCGGACCCATTCTCTTTCAAAAGATATTTCAAAGTGTACCTTTAAACATGGCGTGGCGACTCCTAAACTTTTCATTTGAAAACCAAATTTTTTCGGGCGAGCGCACATTCAGTGGCGACCCCGCTGGTGAAATTACCCAAGATTCCACGCGGGGGGCGTGAAACGCGGTTGTCTTTCGCGGGGGGTTGGTGTCTGAGACCTCGCTTCATGGGAAGGAAAAAATGAGGAGTCGCCACGCGGTTTTGTATTTGGAGCCCAAACATTGAGAAACGGCTATTGAAAATGGTGTCGTTTTTATTAGTAGCAAAAACTTAGGAAAAAGCTTTGAAAATGGGGATCATTTTTATTGGCAGCAAAAACGAGTAAAAATCTTTTAGGACCAGAGATTGTTAGGTTCGGAGGTCACGTTACGTTTCGGGTAGAGTATTACGAGATCGCCCGAAACGCCTCGCATGACGAGTCTTTCTACCTTTCTCGAAATCGTGTGTGTGTGTGTGTGTGTTTTGAAATGGGGGCTTGAATGACAAGCTTAATCTTGGTTTGAATGTCAAACGTTGATTAGGTGACTTTGTTTGAAAAGACGAGCGTTTGAATGACAAACGTCGATTTTGAGTTTGAAATGAGCGTTTGCGTGGCAAACGTCGATTTTGAGTTCGAAATGAGCGTTTGCGTGGCAAACGTCGATTTTGAGTTTGAAATGAGCGTTTGCGTGGCAAACGTCGATTTTGAGTTCGAAATGAGCGTTTGCGTGGCAAACGTCGATTTTGAGTTTGAAAAGGAGTTCGAAGGTCGAACTCCGGTTTTTTGAACCGGGCGAGTCATTGTTAACGATTTTTGCGGGAAAAATGCGTATTAAATGATTTTGAGTGTCAAATGGCGGCTTTTAGTTTGAAGATGAGCGTTTGGAGGCCAAACGTCATGTCGCGCGTTTTTTTGAAAGAGAGTTCGACGGACGAACTCCGGTTTTGAACCGGGCATTACATTGTTAACGATTTTTACGGGAAAAAAGCGTATTAAATGATATGCGATCAACGAATCGGGTTGCGACTCGGACTTTGAAAAGTAAATACTATCACGATCCAAACGGGTCGGACTTGTAAATGACAGTATTTAAAGCAGTGTCAACGGAATCAAACGATCCGGAATCGTAAATGACGATCAACGAGGCCAATCGGCTCGGATTTGTAAATGACGATCAACGAGGCCAATCGGCTCGGATTTGTAAATGACAGAAATTAAATGACGATCAACGGATCGATCGATCCGGAATTGGTAAATGACAGAAAGTAAACGGAACGGGGTCGTAACGCCGTTTTAACCCGTGATTACTTCTCTTACGGAAAGAGAAGAGGATCGAGGTACTAAAACGTATCGGACCCCGTTAGACGGAGGCGTCTACATTTCGATAACGATGTTCGAAACGGTTGTAGTGACTGGCGCTTAAACCAAGACGGAACGAGAGATTTAGAGAGAAGGAGTTATACCTATGGCTAGGGTCGACTCCTTTGGCTCGGGAGGTGTGTACGGGACACGGAAAGTGATTCGAAAGGTTGTTTCGAAGTAGTAAGGTGCGTATTTGATCGAAATACGAAGGTTTCACGTGAATCGAGACAGAACGGAAGCTCGGAAGGGGTGGAAACCAGTTTGGGCCGAGGGGGTGGTGATTTTTTGGGGTCAAAATCCTCTTCTAATAGCTTTGACAGCCATTTCTATTTATAGGTGAAAAATGCAGTAGGAGTCCGGACGGACTTTGCCTGAATCCAGGGGGTTTTGTGGTATTTTGAGAATTTGAAGGACTTGCTGGCAATTTCAGAAAATGTGCACACGGAGTCCGGTCGGACTTGGCTTGCAAATTAGGGGTATTTTGGTCTTTTGGCCTGATTTGTGATTGACGAGTGACTAGAGGGAGGTGGCATGGCTGCCACGTGCCCTCTGAGTCACCAGCCTTATGGGAGTTCGTTCCCCGGTCCCGGTTATGTCCGTTTTTTAAAATAACAGTCCGGAAAATGTCCGAAATGCCCCCGGAAAGTGCCGAAAAGTGTGTTTTTCAGGGAAAGCCATACTTTTACGTGAGATGATACGTGTTAAGTACGGTTCGACGTCGAGATGCACGGGCCAGTCCCGGGACGTCTCGTTGGCACGGCAACGGGGAGTTTAACGAGTTCCGGTTAACCTAGAGCGGGCCAGTTAATGGATTTCGGTTAACTTTCTGACGGATTTGGACGATCCGGTTTTGGGTACTTACAGTTAGCCCCTCAGCGACGTCTCCTTCGAAGGAGGTGGGGTCGTTGAAAAAGATAAGGATCCAAATCGGGATGCCTTACTTTGAAAGAGACCTGGGCGGTCAGCTGGCTGGACCCTTAGAGTAAGGATTCCTACGTATCCCCAGCGGGAATCAAGCCGATCGTAGTTCGAAGGTGCAAGGGCCGCGCGTGGGGACCTTGACCTGAGCGAGACTGTTTGGAGGCGTCTGAACCTGAATGAGACCATTCGCGAGGTACCTGTACCTGAATGGAGACTATTGGGAGGCGTCTGAACCTGGGACTTCTGAAACCTTCGAGGGCGTGTGGCGCCTCAAACCGGAGTTGCGATGCTGACGAGGGCGTTCGTGCCTTGGGTGCTGGGCTTATTGCTTTGTTGCCGAGGTTTATCTGTGAGGATGAGGTAGCAATGAGGGGAACGGTTGTGTTAAACTGGCGTTATTAACAACACGGTGGGATCGACATTTCTTCTTTAGAATCCTGCTGGGGATGAGCATTCGGGCTTACCTTGATGGCCGAAGAGGGATTGTTGTGCGGGCTTACCTTGATGGCCATTGAGGTGGAACGGTCGGGCTTACGACTGGCGGCCAGGGAGATGAATGTTCACTTGCTGAAGTGAAAAGGGGTTCGGGCTTACGAGGATGGCCGAAGAGGGATTGTTGCAAGGCGTTCGTGCCTTGGGGTTCGGGCTTATTGCTGTTGCCGAGAAAACGAACAATGAAGGTCTCGATAGGAGAGTGGAGGTCGGACCGCGAAGGTCGGGATTGACTGTTTGAGATGAGACCGTGAAAGGTCAAGATGGGGGATTGAAATCGGACCGTGGAAGGTCGCGATTAAGGATTGGAATCGGACCGTGAAAGGTCGCGATTAAGGATTGGAATCGGACCGTGAAAGGTCGCGATTGAGGATTGAGATCGGACCGTGAAAGGTCGCGATTGAGGATTGAAATCGGACCGTGAAAGGTCGCGATTAAGGATTGAAATCGGACCGTGAAAGGTCGCGATTAAGGATTGAAATCGGACCGTGAAAGGTCAGGATTGAGGATTGAAATCGGACCGTGAAAGGTCGCGATTTATGATTGAAATCAGACCGTGAAAGGTCGCGATTGAGGATTGAAATCGGACCGTGAAAGGTCGCGATTGAGGATTGAAATCGGACCGTGAAAGGTCGCGATTGAGGATTGAGATCGGACCGTGAAAGGTCGCGATTGAGGATTTGAGATCGGACCGTGAAAGGTCGCGATTGAGGATTGAGATCGGACCGTGAAAGGTCGCGATTGAGGATTGAGATCGGACCGTGAAAGGTCGCTATTGAGGATTGGAATCGGACCGTGAAAGGTCGCGATTGAGGATATGAGTGATGGTGAAAACCATTAGGAATTTTAACGTCAAAGGGCGTTAGTGAAAATAGCTGGGAATTTATCCCTCGGGGATGGGGGTTAGAAATGTCTGGGGAAATTTTATACCTTTGGGGGGACCAAAAGAGGTAAAATTGGGCGCATAAAGGCGAGGGCCAAAGTGGCAAAAATTTTACGGTGCGGTAAGAGTCCGTGCCGGACTTTTGCGGGTGACCAGGTCCTTTTCAGCGCCGAGGCCGAGGAAGGAGAGGCCATTTTCTTCCATTAATTCCGACGAGGAGGAGAGAAAAGAGGAGATAAAATCCAACCCAAATTGCAAGGTTTGCTCGTATCTGTGAAGGAAAATCGCTATGGAAGGTGATTTGGGACCAATGGCTCGCCACGAAAGGACCGATGACGAAAGAACTCGATTGGTTCGGACCATTCGAACCATTGTGCATCCATTGAATCTGGCGGAGTTTTATCCGGCGAGGGATAGACACAACTCCAAGGATGGGATCAAGAGACAAGTAAGCTTCCTACAAATTCCATTAATTTTAAGAATGTGCAATCTTTAAATGTTAGAAATTTGTTTAGGAATGAACTTAGGGATTTTGGTGCCCGAATTGGGGCTTTTGACTTTGCCATGAATTGTTGTCGAAATTGACTAGGATGTAGTTCAATTGACACTATGGGTAGATGACATAAAAATTTTGGTTGCAAAATTCCATGTCTAGATGCATTTTCCAAAATTAAAGTAGCTTTAATTCGGGACAGAGTAAATTTTCGAAATGTTCGAAAGAGATTTGAAAGTTCCGATTGCAACGGAGTTTTCGAAAGATTTTGAAAGTTCCGGATTCGACGGAGTTTTCGAAAGATTTTGAAAGTTCCGGATTCGACGGAGTTTTCGAAAGATTTTGAATGTTCCGGATTCGACTGAGTTTTCGAAATGTTTTGAAAGTTCCGGATTCGATGGAGTTTTCAAAATGATGGGAATATACGTAGGAAATGAATGAGAACCGTATCTGCATTGCATCCTTTTGACATGCGTTGGTGCATTACGGTGACGTTATACATCTTTGTTTATGCTGCGGGGACGAGGGGCGGTTAATACCCACAACCGAGAAGAGTCGGGGTGCTTTTGAGGCGGTGCGAGCATTGTGGGATATTATCCCGAACGTGGCTCGAGAGGGAGAGAGGAGTCCACGGCAGCTGGTGCTTGACTTCGGGTTGGCTGGGTTCATCAGTGCTGTGGCTGCGACAGCTGATACGCCGAGGGCCAGGTCCATGTATGTTGCTCTGAGCGAGTATTGGTTGGATACGACCCACACTTTCCATTTCAAATGGGGGGAGGCGACGGTGACTCCCACGGATTTTGCCGCTATCACTGGGTTGCCGACTTATGGCAACACGCTGGTGTGGGTTGATGGTTACACCCGGAGCCGGTTATGCAGAGGCTGCTGGGTTTTGATATTACCGATGCCAGGGCTTAGGCATTCGGTACGAGCCGATGGAGAGGCATGCGGAGGCGGGTGTCGCCGCTTATCTGGCTGGATCCTTGAGGATGACCGCGGAGCGCCTGGCTCGATGGTTCCTTTGGTTTGCGCTGTCAGCGACTTTATTTCCGACTTCTGATACGTCCTGTCACTTCCCTCTGCTCGGGTCGCTGATAGACTTGGATGCCGTGAGGGGGTTCGCGTGGGGGAGGCCGGGTGGCCGAGCTCTACCATTCCCACAGAGCCGGAGGTTCTCGCGAGGAGAGGAGCACTCCTTTAGGCGCTTCACGCCTGTCTTGGATGTAAGTTTACGTACTTTTTCTCTTCCTTGCCTCTTTTATGTACTCGTATGTATACGCTTTGTAGGCGACATAACTTTCCATTCTCTTGGCGGAGTGCAGTGCTATGAGGTGTTCGATCCGCGGGATTGGGACATCAAGGAGCCGTACCGACCACTGTTCCACTGCCATGTTGGTTTTGGCGTAAGAAAGCGAAGGCGGTCTCTTCGAGAGTTGGCACTCGAGTGTCATACGAGGAGGTGTCTCGAGCCGAGCAAGGGAGTTCTATGAGAGGATCCGGTTGACTTGGTGGAGTAGGTTTGATGCCGTCATTGTTCGGATTGCTAGCGAGACTACACGGCGGCGGAAGCTCTTGGTGGGACTTCAGCTGCGACGCCATGTATGCGGGGAGAGGGTGACTCGTCGGCGTAGGCGGGGTCCCTTCCCTTGGTGCCGGTGGATCCTCCGATGTACATGCGGCATCCCCGGGAGATCTTAGATGGATGAGCTGGAGGGGTACATACGGGCGTGTACTACAGAGTACATCATAGCGGGGGCCGCCTATGATGCTTTCTTGAGATGAGGCCGAGAGCCCGCGGGTGCAGCATAGAGAGGGCGAGGTCCACAGAGTCCTCGAGATTTTCCGGTCCCACGAGCTAGGCCGGCGTACGAGAGGCTGGATGGTTCGCGTAGGCGACTTGTGATCCCGCTCCCGGGTGGCCGAGACCACGATACGGGGCGGCCCCTAATGCTTCGGTGAGCATCTTTTGATTTTACGCATTTGATAGTAGTATTACGCAAATGTTGCATATGTACTTTTCTGCTTGTCTTCGATGACTTTCTGGTTCGCGGGTGTCGGCCGTACGTACAATGACGCCATAAGGGTGGTGGACGGGTGGTCCGCATACGCTAGGAGACTCGTGGAGTTCATGCGGTGCGGTTCCGGAGGAGCGTAGATGTCCGTGATCGGGGCCGTCTAGGCCGAGGATCGCCTGCTCCCACGTGGTGGGGAGGACTTTACACGGGGTTCGGCCGGTTCGCGGGCGGAACGGCTGGATTTGGAGCTCCTTCTTCTGCGCACTCGGGGCACGAGAGAGGGAGTCCTCGAGTTCGCGTACTCGAGGAGGCCCTTCACCTATTCATTTGGAGGAATTTGGCGAGTTCTGTTTGCGACGGATCCGGCGGCGGAGCGGTACATTGAGTGCACGGATGACGAGCGGGACTCGAGTAGTCTGTTTTCTTGCTTTCTTTCTTTATTGCTTTGTTTAGACAAAATGCATGTATTTGTCGGGAACAAATTTGATTTGAACTATATTTGCAAAAAGGCGCCCGTGGGGCGGAACATGCTTCGCATATTTATTCTATGATCACCTTACATTATTTTTGGCAAATAAGGAAGTAGGTTAATCAAAAATAAATAAAATGAGAAATGCACTAAAAATTGAACGGGTCAAAAATTAAGCATGTATGCACTAATTATTAATTATTTGCAGCTTTGTTGCACGAGCCGGGGCGGAAGGGATACGATATTGGTTGAATGAAACCATGGGCGGCACGCGGAGTTTCTTGAGGGTGAACGAGGAGTTGTTTGGAAATGTTTCCAATTTAGGGGCGGTAGCTGCAGAGTTGACCAAGTCAGCTGCGAGGAGAATCCGGCCGGACTTGGAATGAATTTCAGATTCTTTAAATTGCGGTTTCGGCTTTGCGATTGGTTAAGAAAGCTAACGCATAGTTTTTGATCATTACAGCTGAATTCTCTCAAACTTTCAAGGTTCCCTTCATTTTTCATGGCTCCCTTTCCCAGTTATCGTCTCGGATGCAAGAGCGATATTTGGACAACTTTCGATCGTGGGTACGGAACCACACGAGGCGAGAACAAAAGGGTTTTCGAAGGCACATTACGGGATTAAATCTGTTTGGGCTTTGAAGGAGCTCATGCAGATTGGGATCTTTTGAGAGCCGCGTCTCGGTTACAGGACGTGCGGAGGAATGTGTACGGCTTTTCGTACAACGAAGTCACTCCTACGTTTGAAGATTTTCGGGCCATTGCAGGAGGACACGAGGCGGAACGGCTAGTTCTTCCGTATCTTTGGTGGCATGGCCTGTTGAGAAGCTAGTGTCTTTGTTTGGTATCTCATTTGGAGAAGCATACGGGATGCGTCTGAGGATACCGATTACGTTGACATTTCGGGGCCCGCCGAAAGATTTGCCGAGGCGAGGAGCGTCTTTTCGTGGGGCGCGTTTGCTCTGTGCGCGATTGCTACTCTGTTCACATTCACGTCTACGGGTGTGTGCCATCACGGTGTCTTGGACCTGGTGAGGCGATGCCGGAGTGGGGAGACATCGTGCCCTGGTCTTGGGCGAGACGTTCTGGGCATAGGTCGGATGGCGGCCGGTGGCCGATACATGTGGGGAGGGAGTCCCGCTATGCGACCGTGGTTGAGGAGAGGCTACAGATGATGCACGAGGTGCCAATGTCTTGTGACGCTTGGTCTTTCTCGCGGCGTCCTCTGGTGATAGGGGCGTCGAGCTTAGCCTGGAGCTACGGATGGCCGGACTCCGCACGCATCACTTGCGATGGTGGGTTCCCATTGGAGATTCTGAGACTTATAGGACCGCTCGGGAGAGGTCTGTTGGTTGTCGAAGTGCGGAGCTGTCTCGGACGTCTTTCTATATTCCATCATTGGTTACTGCGGCGATGCAGTGGAGCGAGTGCCATTGGCCCGATCGAGTTATCTTTGCTACCTTTGAGGTGGGATCTCTGCGGATGGAAGATCCTTCGACGCTATTCTTGATCACCGGTGGTGGCAATACGCGTCCTTTCTGCCCGGGGTTCTCTTTCACCGGAGAGAGACCTTTGCATCGGCAACGATATACGGGCGAGTACGAAGAGTGTATAGGGGAGACACGAGATGGCTATCTTGTGGAGACGGAGTGAGCACGTTGGAGTGTTGATCACACAGACGGCTCGACCTTGAGGAGGACGAAGCAAGGGCTAACCACAGGAATCGTGCGCGATGCCATGGCTGATTATGAGACGAATGCGATCGGGAGGCCAATCAAAGCACTTGTGATGATGGCTCGAAGCGAGGCGGCTCGAGACGAGCTAGAGAAAGAGGCTGCGTTGACGGCCGCGGGGTTGACGGAGGCGTCGGGAAGAGTCCACGAGCCGGGTAGAAGGCCTAGGAATATTTCTGCGAAGGTGAAGAACACTCGCCGGGGAAAAGGGAAGGGGAAGAAGGATGAAGGACCTAGTACGGGAAACTAGGTTGACCTTCTTTGTCCCGAGTATCCACCCATTGTCATTGCGAGACACATTAATTGATTAATGTTTTATTGTAGTTTTGCTAGCGTGTAGCGAGTCAAGAGTTGACCGTGCTTGAACTCATCAAAGAATGTTTTAACCATTATGAATTTGTAGGTTAAATGAAAAGAGTTTTTCGAAACACAAGCAATTGATGCTTATTGTATTTTCTTGTTTTTTTAGACCGAACCAATGATGGTACGCCTACGTTCCCCTTTTACAATTGGACTAAGGGGCTCGGGTCACCGTAGTTCGACACTTTAGGTGAATTTGAGAAAAACAAAGACAAAAGAAGTGCGACCCTGTCTTTTACGGATCATTAGCGGGAATGTATCCGGTTGGGTATTACTCTTTTAGCACTTTAATTTGCGAGGGACGGTGTATGGGGAAGGAGAGTTGACTCGTGCTCTTCCTCAAACGAAGTATCTGCGGAGCTTGCTTCCGTTCACGGGGTTAACGAAAGGGTTTCCGTCCAAGTCTGCTAGCTTCATGGCTCCTCCAGAAGATTCTTTGTACCACGAACGGTCCTATCCAGGTAGGCTCCCACTTTCAGGGGATTGGTGCACGTAGGAGGCTTTTCCTTTAGCACCAAGTCGCCTTCTACGATGTCTCGGATCTTGACTTTCTTGTCGAATGCTTGTGCCATTCTGCTCTGGTAGGCTCGAGTATGTTCCATGGCTTTCAATCTGCGCTCGTCGAGTAGAGCAAGTTCGTCGTGACGGCTCTGTAGCCATTCGACTTCATTGATCCCGTTTTCCAAGAGGACTCGGAGGGATGGAATTTCCAATTCTACGGGCAACATTGCTTCCATTCCGTAGGTAAGCGCGAACGGAGTCTCCCTGTGGCGGTTCGGCGATGTTCGGTATCCCGAGAGGGCTAGATGTAGCTTTTCGGGCCGATCCGAGCCTGCGGTGGTCATCTTTACGATTATCATGGCGAGAGTCTTGTTGGGTGCCTCTCTTGCACCATTGGTTTTGTGAGTACAGTAAGGAGAAGACTTGTGACGTGTGACTACGGGTCGGTCGGTAGTTGGTCACAATCTCCTTGAAGTGGGTCCCATTGTCGGATATGATCTCGTTGGGCACTCCATATCGGCACATGATGTTCTCTCGGATGAACTCGGCCACCTTCTTAGAATTCAGTACCTTGTACGATCGGCTTCTACCCATTTGGTGAAGTAGTCATTGCGACTAAAATGAACTCGTGACCATTGCTCCCTGGAGGAGTGATCTTGCCGATGACGTCGATTCCCCATGTGGCGAAAGGCCGTGGCGTAGTCATGCAATAGAGTTCATGTGGAGGAATGTGATTGAGGTTGGAGAACCGTTGACATTTGTCGCGGCTTCGGACAAGCTGGATGCGATCTGTTTCCATTGATATCCAATAGTATCCCATACGGAGAATGATGCGTGTCAATGCTCGGGCGTTCATGTGCGGACCGCGCGGGTTCCGTTGTGAACTTCGTTCATTAGCTTCGGCGGCTTTTTCTTTGTTTACACAGAAGGAGTGGCCCTTGGTGGCGCTTCTTGTACAACATACCCCCGAGAATGACGAAGTGGGATGCCGGGCGTTTTAATGCCATCATGTTTTTGGCTTTGATCCCTTCTTTGTATTTTCCATCTTCATTTGTGAAGGAAGCTTCTCCGCTTTGGAGAAGTGCTTGGTAAATACGATTGTACCGGGGTTCGTCGATCGTTTCTTTTTTCTTTTTCGATCTCACAGCAATAGGCGGGTGTTTCCCGTCTGCCTATTACGAGGGGTTTCTTGCTTTCCCATCGGGAATTTCGACAAGAGAGGCGAGGTTGCCGGGCGTACGCGAAGCGGTTTCTGTCTCTTGGCAAATAGTGAAAAGAGATGTCCTTGGGCGAGCAATGAGCTCTTCCATGTACGCGTGGTACTTCGAAGGCCAGAATCTACCGTCTTCCATTTGTTGGATACTTGATTGATGATCAATCTTTGAGTCTCCATATACATCCGGCTACGAGATGTTGCGCTCGAGGCGGCTTCCAAACTTCTTTGCACGAGCTTCGTATTCTGCTGCATTGTTGGTCGCTTCAAAATTGACTTGATGGCTATGGGAGTATGCTCGTCCTTGGGATCGACAAGGAGCATTCCAATGCCATTCCCCTTCTTGTTGGCTGCCCCATCGAAGAAGAGTTGCCGGCGGTTTCTTGTTGTCAAGTGAAAAAGATTCCGTCGTCAGAAATTGCGGATCGGGACCCTTAGGTTCCTTTGCTTGGGAAGTCGGCCAGGTGATGTTGCCATTACTCGCCCTTTGTTGATTTTCGACCATGTACTTGATGTCGAACTCGGCCCGGGAAGAATGACCACTTGGCTAGCCGCATTAGACGAGGATGGCTTGTCAAAGAGATATCGGACGGGGTCCACTTTGGAGACCGGGAGCACGAATCGTGGCACCGCATGTAGTGTTTCGGTTTCCGACTACCCATACAGGCGGTTCAAGTTTTCTCGTCTTTGAGTAAGTGAGTTCACTTCCTTGAAGCTTAGGCTATGAAGTAGATTGCATGCTCAACCTTGGAATCTTTGTTCTTGTGCCGGCATTGCTCCGATTGACGTGTACATTGCTTGTCGGATACGGGAGTAGTGGCTTGTCTTCATGTGGCGGGCACGAATTGGGGGATTAACCAAGTAGGTCTTGATCTTTTCAAAGGCTGTTTGGCACTCGGAGTCCCATTTGATGTCGGCATTCTTTTTCATCGGTTTGAACATGGGCTCGCAGAGAGAGATGTCAAGCTGGTTGATGAAGCGGTGATGTATTGAAGTCTTCCCATGAAGCTCTTCACTTCGCATCGGGGTTTGAGGCGGCTTTATGTCGATGATGGCCTAGATTTTCCTGGGATCGGCTTCGATACCTCTTTCTGTAACCATGTACCCCAGTACCTTGCCGCGCTTGACGCCGGTGGTGCATTTTGCGGGGTTTAGCCTCATGGAGTGCTTTCTGAGTCTGTTGAAGAACTTCCTCGGATCTGTCATGTCTTTGCATGTCGATCCCTTGGAGTGGATGATCATGTCGTCGACATATACTTCGATTTCTTTGTGAATCATGTCATGGAAGAGGGCATTGCGGCCCGGCTGGTAAGTAGCCCCAGCGTTCTTGAATCGAACGGCATGACCGTGTAACAGTATGTCCCCCATTGAGTGGTGAAGGCGATCTTGGCATCCTCTCGGACATTTTGATGCTGTTGTATCCAGCGAACCCGTCCACGAAGGACTTTACTTCGAAATTTGCCGTGGTGTCGACCCGGCATGATCGATGTTAGGCGAGTGGGTAATCATCTTTAGAGTGGCCTTGTTGAGATCCCGGAAATCCCTGCCGACATCGGCCTTTCCATTGGCCTTGGTGACCGTCCACGATGTTGGAGAGCCAAGTCGGGTACTCAATCACTACGATGAAACCAACTCGGAGCATCTTCTCAATTTCTTCTTTAACTTGCAAGGACCGCTCTGGCTTGATCTTGCAACGTGCTCCACGATTGAGGATCGAGTCTGGCATGTCACAGATATGACCGAGGGCGAACACGTCAACATATTCCGGAGGAGAGCTTATCATGGCTTCTTTTCGCATCGGCGAGAAGCGCCCTTGTGTCTCTTTAGGCTCTTGCAGGCGGCCCCGGGTTCACTTTGGTCATAACCTCTTCGGCGGCTTGGGCCCGGTTGTCCTCTTGGTCAACTACACGCTCGAGAGAACACCTTAATGTATTGTTCGTTTTAACTGCTTCTTTATCAATTGAATTATTAACGTCTTTTAAGTTGTTTGTTAACTTATCGGTTGTTAAAGTGGCAATGAGAGGATACTCCGAAAGGTTAGACTTTTCATTAGATACGAGGAATACATGGTCGCTCCAACCTTATAGTCCCTTTCGGCGTAAGGCCGTTTTCACGACAGGGGAGTGTTAACACCGGACTCGGTAGGCCTTCCAACTTTGAGGCTCGGGTTTAGGGAGATATGGAGTGCGGGCCCAGCGCTTGTCTTCTCTAGCTGCTGTCTCGAGCTTGCCCTTGGTCCGGTGCAGTGCTTTGATTGGCCTGATGGCATTCTTTGGATCAGCCATGGCATCGTGCGGGGATCGAGAAGCAGCCACTGCTTGGTCCCTATCCTGGAGATCATCTTTGTTGTCGGAGCCCCGATCCAGCATCAAGTTTGGAAACTCCATGACTTCTTCACACGATAGCAGGGCTCTTCGTCCAGTGTTCGAGGATCTTCTATGAACTCGACGGTTCCTTACACTTTGGACTCTCTTGTGTCGAATATGGCCTCGGTCGATCAGAACAATCTATTTCCCGTAGAGTGTACCTTGAGTTGCTCCTCCAAGTCACAGGATTCCCTTGAATGTGTACTCATCTTTGGTCGGTCGGTGGCAGTTGGCTCCGAGTAGTGGCGCGCGTCGAACGCTCCACTTATCGGATTATAGAAAGGCTTTTGAGTCCCCAGAAACTCGACAAGCAGCTTGAGACCCTCACGAGTGGTCCTATAAATCAGTGTTCAACTTGGCTGTAGTCCGATGTGACTATCTTTCTCTTCTTTCAGCGAGTGATGCGTGCGGTTCCCCTTCCGGTCAGGCTCCGGTTCTCGGCACGATTCGCTATCGGTCCCCTGATTCACTGGAGGACTGTCGGTTCCATATCGGTCCCAGCGTCCACGAGACATTGGCACACCTCGGGCGTCAGTCTGTCGGTCCTCTGGATTACAGCCCTCGGCATTCTGGGTGAAGCATGGCCGAGGACTCCACTCCCACGCGTGAAGTATCGGCTACGAGTCGAAAACCGTCAGGCTATGCCCGTGGGTGTCTCACCCCGAGACCGGCTGGCCACGATGTCTCACAACTGCTGTGTGAGCTAGCCTTTTGTCGCTTCACAGGTCAGTACATGCATCGGCAGCGCACCGGAAGGCGTGAATGTGAGCGTAGCAAGCCTGAACACAGGCCAAGTGGTGTGGTCACTGACTTGATAACTTTGGTGCTCCCTCGGCCTTATGGCAAATCTTTGCCGGGCCCGGTCACAGGATGTCGCGTAATCGGTTCGTGTAGTTTAAATCCCGTATGCTTCTCCGTAGAGCTGGCGGAGAATCAAAAACGATCCTGAGATAGTGGATAGTGTCCATGCCACCGTTGCATATTTAGATCTTGGAGGTCTCAGTGAATCTCGGGTCCTCCCGAGAATGGCATGTAAATCAGTATGCTTGATTTCTAACCTTTGGAATGTCGTTAGTCGTTGGTCCACGTCGCGAAAAATGTGTGTGTGTACACATTCTCGTTTACTTGCATGAACTTAAGAGCGAGTGAAGAGCGTGGATGCCTCTCAATTGATTTGATGCGACGGGGGCCGCTGCGGCCGAGGACGCGGGATGGGCTGTGCAGTGATCCTGGAATGTCCCGATACTTGGAATTTGGTGGGATCGTCCATGCTTGCCCAGAACCGGATGTTAAGAGTAGCAACCCTTTGTTACTGTCGTACGGGTGGTTAGAGTACATAGGCCTTGACGGAGTGTGGGTCCGAAGGCTTAAGATGCAGCTGGGCTTGCATGTCAACGACGGTCCATCATCTTGGCGGAGCGAAGGGAGCATTCATTCCGAAGAACCTCCGAGTCTAAGGACACACGCTTGGAAGGCGACGCTCGTCACATGAAGATGAATTCAGGCTCATGAATGATCAAAAAACTCATTGTGATCGGACCCCAATTTCTTGGAAGGTCCAAATCTTGTGCAAAGGTGATAATGATTGCCATAGTGGATGTTGCGGAGTCATTCCAATGACTTCATGCAGGGGTTGCGTCCCTGCGATTGACCATGAGTGACTACGGGCGGCCGAGGCTTTCCCTCTGGCTTAGGAAACATTTCCAGAGGATATGAAGAGGTGGCATTGAGACGAAAGGAAACCTGTTAGCAGTGCGCCACTGAGATAGTGAGGATAGGGTCTCTTTCAAGGTTAATATACATCTAGGTGGCCGAATTCGCCTAGTCGGCTCGTGCGTCGGCAAATAATTAATAGTGACCTTAAATACAATGCGTTAATTTTTGACCGATCGGGTTCAATTTCAGCGGCATTTCTCGATTTTATTTATTTTTGATTAACGGGCTACTCTCACTTGATTTGCCAAAAATAGTTAGAGAATCTGTTCACTACAATAAATATGCCTGATTTTACGGCACTTTCTGAAATCCGATTGCACTTTACTTTGTGCCGACTAATTTCATGCATTTGTCTAAACGAAAAGTAAAGAAAGAAAGCGCTAAATTCCCGGACGTTTTTGCGAAAATGCCACAGCAATTCATCACGTGACACTCAGCGTATTGAAAGTGCCGCTAATTTCGGCATCTTTCAATGAAAGGGAACTCGCGGAAGGAATTTCCGGCACTTTTATTGGAAAATGTGGAATAGGTGAAGGGCACTCCTCGGAGTACGCAAACGAGGACTCCTCGCGCCCCGGAAAATTTCCGGCAGTGCTTGAAGAAGTGTGGCTCCAAATTCCGGCCATTTATTGCAAAAGTGCCCAGTGAGACCCCTGTGTAAAGTCCTCCCCGACACTTTTACGTAATTGCCCGGGCGAATCACGCGGCACTTTTGAAAAGTGTCGCAGATCACTGCCATGACATTACGCTCCCTCAAGGAATATGAACTCCACGAGTCACTTTTTGTAGATTACCGCCTAATTTCCATCATTTTGTCCTTTTTTATAATCATTGTACGTACGGCCGGACATAACTAATGTTATGTACTATATATTCAAAATTGTAAAGTCATGATATATAATATTTTTAGATTGAAGGAGTAATATTTTCGGTAATTTTTGTGAATATTCAATTCTTTAAAATGCATTTATTATAAGACGGAGAAAATGATAGTACAAAAAGCATTAATAATTAAACAATTCTTTTAATCGTTTTATTTTACAATCTCCACATCGGTATTTCACCGGGCGTATTTCACCAGTGCTTTACCCGAACCTTCCGGCTCCCTCAAAATTCCCTCCGGCCAAATTCCCTCTCAGAGTGGGGCTAGGATCTAAATCTTAAATCAAGGATCTGCAAGGGATCCATCGCCAGATTCATCATAGAATTCTAAATCAATTGGATATCATTTAGCTTCTTATTAAGTGGCGCGCGGTAGTTCAAGCCTTCAGCCCATCAAATCGCAAACCCTTGAAATCTTCCATACGCGGGAAATGGTAATTGTCGATACTCCCGGTCCTCATGTTCAATTATAATCAGTATGTACCCTCGGCACATATTGCTTTTTTCCCAGGTCAATTCTCGGGGATCGTCTGTACACGGGGCAGATCCAGAGCTGGGGTTGAAGAGACCCCAGGCTATGCTCTTGGGTCACCTCTTCCGGCGAGGAAGACGTGGCGTTTGGTGTTGAAGTTGCTTTCGACGATAAGCGAAGTTGGTCCTGCTTTTCAAATCTCTTAGGTAATGTTCTAATTGAGCCTGCTAATTCTCGCTTATGCTAAAGACTGTTTGAATTGTATGTCGATACGGCAGTGAACCATCACAAAGTAGTTGATCATTTGATTTACTATTATAACTCAAATTCGGTATGCTGAGGCAATATCTCGTAGTTAATCGAGCGGTGCCCGATTCTCGAAGAGACCGCCGCTTTTTTAGTAGAATTGATGCCGGAATGGCGTTGTTATGATTATGGATGCATTGACAAATTTTCTTTGGGTCGGGCCATGTGGCTCATCTGATCGTCTCTTTCTTTTTACTCATATTTTCTCACCTTTCGTAGCTTACCCGTAATGAACCCGTTTCTATATTTGCGAGGAATGGTAAAGTTATGTCGGATCTGCCCTTAGATACATTTCAGTACGAAAGACTCTTCATGCTTATGGATCGAGAAAAAAGTACGTTAACTTACATTGCAACTATGGCCATATTGAGCTAATTATTCAAGCACTTTTCTACTTTCCCCGCTAGAACATCCCGTAGTAATGATAGAGCCATCGGCCATAATTCGGCTATCCCCGCGCGAATTATGACGGCATGAAGATGCTTACTCGGCGGCCCGAGCAAATGAAGTGGCGGGACGTGTGAAGTCGGAACATGTGTAAGTCGGCCGAGCGAAGTTCTTTATTGACACGAAGGAACCCTAAACGAGCCTTGGTTTTAATCTGCGGTTTTCTGTCCCTCGAGACCCGGCCCGGATTTGGCGGCGACACCAATGCCTTCCTCAGCGTGTCTTCTATCCGTGGGCAGCATGCAGATGGATGCCTAAGCCGCGAGAATCGGTAATATGCAAACCTTCGGCATTCGAACCTTCGCTCGTGGGTGTAGAAACAGTCGGCTACTTTTTATCGTGTTGCCATAAGAGTCGGTAACCCGAATGATAGCGGCAAAATCCGTGGGAGTCATAGCAATAACATCCCCAATTCATGGTCGAGCTAAATGGAGTCGAAGTGTGGGTCGTGGCTTCACCCAACTATACTCGATCAGCTTGACATACATGGACTGTCATTGAAGCCCCTGCGGCGTGCTCCCGGTAAGCCCGAGCCAACCGGATCGGAGCACAATTTTATTCTCTCGAAAAGTGAACTCCTCTCTCAAACAAAACTTACTTAGTGAGCGTGCATCTTGTTCGGGATCTTTATCGGCTTCTCTTTTTTTAGATCGTGGCAAAGCTATCAAAAATGTATCCTCGGGCTCTTACGATATGTGGGTATTAACTCTAGTCTGGTGGTGGTTGAGGTGAGCAAGACAAAGCTATGCGTTATTTGCGCGAAGCACGGAGTCACAACGAGAATGCTCAAAATCGAATGAACTCAAAGGATGAAATTTATTTATAGTAAAATTTCTTTCATTCATTGTCTCATTCAAGCAGTATTTTCCCTTTCGTTTCCGAAAACAAGCTGTGCGAGAAATCCATGATAATTTTGAAAACATTTCGGAACCTTGTGAGATTAGATCCGGGAAATATTACGATTGCAATTAATCCATTTCGAAATTGCCTCAGTCGATGATCGGAACTCGTTCATGAAATGCGTTTGATTGAATAATACAAAGGAGGCGGCACATTTGGAGAACTAAGTCACTCATATTTTTCTTGAAATTCTTTGATGTTTCTTACGAGTTCTTCAGGTGCAACTATAGTTCGTATGTTAAGCTCGTACTCATATCTTCTTCGAACAGTTTCGTAAAATGACTCAACACACTCCGGAGTCAGCTACTTTGACAATTTTGGAAAATGACATCTAGACATGGTAAGTTGCAGACCAAAATTTTTATGGCATCCACCCATAGTGTCAATATCGGGAAGCTGACCATTAGGACTCAGTCTTCAAATGTGTCGGCTAATTCATGGCCTAATAGTCACTTGTGCTTCGAAATAGCCTCCAATTAAGACGTGGCACCAAAATCCCTAAATTCATTCTAAACAATCATTTCTAACATCTTAAAGAATGCAAATTCTTAAAATGAGCTGATTGGAATTTGAATGATGCCCTTAGTATTGTCTTTTGATCCCAGCTAGAGCTATGGATGTTGTGTCTATCCTCGCCGGATAAAACTCCTTGAATTCAATGGATGCGACAATGGTTCAAATGGTCGAACGCTAAATAATCGAGTTCTTCTTGTCATCGGTATATGGTGGCCCAATTTGTATGACTCCCAACTCACCTCTCTCTCTCTCTCTCTCTCTCTCTCTGCTCTCTCAGTGTCTCTTTTAGGAAGCCAATTTTAGAGTTGGATTTTTCTCTCTTTTCTCTCATCCTCGTGGCAATATTGACTTTCACGAAGAGCAAAAGAAATTGGTTCCTCGGTTCCTCAAAGGATGATAAATCTAAATTTCATCTTAAGATGTACTGAGAACTTCTCATGTATGGCCGGACTCTTCCAGATGTCACCTTGGAATATAATTCTAAATGTTGCCACTTAGGGTGGCCTCGGTAACTTGCTATGCGGTTCAATTTTACCTACTTTCGGCCCCCAAAAGTATGAAATTTCCGGTGTCCTTGGAAGATGCCACATTATGTAACCCCAGCGTGTAATGATCACCCTTGAAGAGGTTAAATTCCGAGTTAGTTTTACTTGATCCTCATAGTGCGTTAACAATTAGCGAGGGGATGGTTTCCTGCCATAAACCTAGAGCAATATATTCTAGACCTATTCACGATTGGTATGAAGTTGAATCTCAATTCGCAACCTTTCACGGTCCAATTTCAAGATCAATCGCTTGAATCATTTTACTTTCTACACGGTCCGATGTCAGACTAATAAGGCCTTTCACGGTCAGATTTCCAAGTCTTTAATCGCGAGCTTCCAGTGGACAAAATCAATGTCAATCGCGACCATTCACGGTCCGATCCCAATTCTCAGGGTCTGCGATTGGAGTTCTTGATATATATGGTTTCAATCTCAATCGCGACCTTTCATGATCCAGTTTCAAAGTGGAAACCAATCGAACCTTCCACGGTCGATCTCAACCCTTATATAGCGTACCTTTCACGGTCCGATCTCAATCCTCAATCCGCGACCTTTCACGGCTCCGTCACAGAGCTGATCGTGACTTATTGCCCGAGACGATCCGTTTTATAGAAGCATAAATAGAGGCAGTATGATCAGGAGTTTCCTTACTTCGATGGCGACTTCACGTTTCAAGTTTCAATCCTAAGAGCTAGTCATTTCCGCGGTCAGGTGTTTATACGATCTATAGGAGAACACTTGACGGCATTGGTTAATATCATGATGGCAAATGCGGCTTTGAGCTGATCTTGCATTAATCCGACCTTTACTAATTAGAAAGCGCAACAACTTGTTTTGTCGGCTCAATCGGCTAGACCTATTCATTATATCATCTATTATCATCTTATACGGTATTAAATTCCTACATATAAGTGTTCTTTGGCGACTTGGCCGGTTATCAACACATTTTAAGATGGGCAATACACGCTCGAAAGATTGAATGATTGCTTGGAGCTACATAGAATTATTGTTCGATAACCAGATGTATGCTAGATCTTATTGAAAAGGTATTAACGTCTTTTAAGTTGTTTGTTAATTGTCGGTTGATTAAAGTGGCACCATTACTCGTGTATGGATACTCCCGAGATTCAATGGTTATTTTTCTTTTTATTGATTTAGATTTTACAATGATATTCGAGGAATACATGATTGGCTACATTATTATAAGTCCTCCGGCGTATATGTGCAGTACATTGGATGTACTCCGGAAGGGGCTGGACATACGACAGATGGCTGAGAGGAGTTTGAGGCGGGTTTAGGGAGATGTGGGTGCGGAGCGGCTACTTATTTTTTGCCCTTGGTAGATCACAAAATGAGAGTTATGCGAGTGGCCATTCTTGGATGCTTGATGAGTGTGTGCGGGGATCGTTGTAGCCACCCTAAGCCTGTTTAGTTGCAATCATGCTATTGTCGGAGCCCGATCGATCAAGTATGGCAACTCCATGACTTCTTCAAAAGACTACGCCAGAGGTTATTTCTAAATTATATATCGTCTTCTTATGTATTCTTATTCCTTCTTATTTGGAATATCATTTGTCTAAATAATGGCCTCGGTGGGCGATTTTCGAGACAATGATGATTTAAATGGAGAGGACCTTGAGTAACAATGCTCCTCGAGTGCAGAAGATTGCATTAAATGTGTACTTTTGTTTGGACTACTTGAACTGGCCGGTTAGTCCGGTAGATGGTAATGCTTGTTGAACGCTACACCTCGGATCCTTTTGAACTAGTACTTTTTTGGATTGTGTAATGCATATTAAATGTTCAATTCTTCTTGTAGTCTAATAGACTATCCGAAGCTTCTTTCTCATATTTTATAAAAGGATTATTCTTATTCATCCCCTCGATTTGTTGAAATTTATTGTATGTTCAGTGATTTGATCGGTCCCCTCGGATTAGAGAAACCAAAATTTTCTATCGGTCAAAAATATATATATTTGTCGGTTCCATTGTCGGAAAAAAATTCCAACACTTTTAAATGTCGGTTCACTTGGTGAATAGTAATTGTGCTAGTCGAGAATATTAGCAGGCGGAGGTGTGCCGTCGGAGGTTCGCACTTTGCAGACGTGGCCCCTTAAAAAAAGGTGCGGGGCGAGCCTTACTAAGTGTCATAATTGATATCGGCCACTGTTGGCGTGGCAAAAACGTGCCGAAATTAGCCAGTCGCCACTTGATGACTTGAGTGTTGGCCATAAATTAACGGCGCTTTTGCAAAGTGCCCGGATCTGGGCACTTGAAGATTCATAGGGTTTCATCGATTTCATGGCATGAGGCACGGTCGTGAGGAAAGTGCCGGAAAGGGTTAAGCGTTGCACTTTTGGATCTTGGAGGAGTCTCGGAAAAATCCGATTAATGGCATGTCGTCATTATGGCTTGATTTCTAAAGTGCCTTTGGAGAATGTCGTTGGTGTTAGTCCCTCGGTAGTGACAACATCGCCCAAGTAGTCGTAATTAGCTTCGTTGCACTTGCATGAACTTGAGACGCGATGAAGGAAAGTGAATGCCACGACACCATTGATTTGATGCGGCGGGGGCGCAGGGATAGGCTTTGAAAGTGATTGGAATGTCGATCTACTTGGAATTCGGTGGGGATCGTCCGCTTGACACTTTTTTTAGAACCGGATTTTAAGGGTAGCAAGGCCCCAAATTTTTGGAAGGTCCAAATGCGCAGAAGGTGATAATGTTGCCATAGTGGATGTGCCGTCATCGAATGACTTACAATGCAGGGTTGTGTCATGAGGACCATGGTACGGGCACGGTAGCCTTTCCTCTAAGCCCAGGCTTGTGAGGATATGAAGAGGTGGCAGAGACGAAAGGGAAACTTTTGCTGAGTCTAACTTGGTAGTGAGGATCAGGTCCTCTTTGTTGAGCCATAGTTAGAGGAGGATTCTTCGTAGCATAGGGCCATATGTCTTCCCTCAACTCATTGATGGTGGATGAATCCGGGGCTTCGGCGGCCCAGCGGATTACATCCCGGGATGCGCTTGGATGCCTCTGCGGGAGAGTAGCCTGCAGTTTTAGTTTGTTCGAATGTCGGTGCACAACGGTGGTTGCTGACAGGCAGTGTGTTGCGACCCTCAGGGGGAGGTTGGAGAGTTCTCGGCTTAAGCGAGCGGTCTCCTTGATCTCTTCACGGTATATCGCGTTCCTTTCCTTCTTCTTTGAGCATACTCGGGGCATTGCAGGTTAGATGCAGCAATACTCGTGGTTTGCTAGTTTTCCTCCACTCTGGGCCCCGGATCAACCTTCTTGCGGCGGAGCTGCGTCGAGGATTAGTGCTGCGTTTCTTCCCATGTGAGAATGGCCGAGTGCTTCTTTGAAGCTGCGTGCGGCGGTCTAGAGTAAACCTCCGTCGGGAGAGCATTCTCCTTTGCTTTATGCGAGTGGCGGGTATGTCGGAAGGTGAGTACCACGGCTTCCCGAACATCTGCCCATGTATTTGGTTCTTTGCCCAGGTTGGCTGTTTACGTAACGAATGCCTTGGTACGTTGGAATTTCCCTGAGTAGTTGCTCGAGGCAATTTCCATCTTCCTCTTTGTTTTTAAATAGACCTTCCTCCCTGAGTTGGCCTTTCAATTTGATTGCAAAAATGATCCATTCCCATCCTCCCCGGACCCTTGGGAGTCCGGTTTTGTTGACTTCATGCCCGACTTGGAAGAGAATGGTTTCATCGTCTTCGTCGTCGCTTTCACGAGAGAACTTGCTTTCCCGGGAAGGTAAGTGCGGGACTCGTTACGCTTTGTCGTTCCATCTCCTAGGTCATGGGACCGTTGACCGCCCTCGTGTGGCGAGAGGGGTTGGATGAGAACGAGACGGTAGTCAGTTGCCATGAGCGAAACTCTTGAGGTCGGCCCCGATCTAGAGTGGCCTCTTGCTTTGCATCCTGAAGGCACTATAACACTTTAAGCGCTTGGTCCCTGTAGGTCTTTCGAGCTTGGTCTTCGTCCCAAAGATGACTTTCTTGAGCGGCTAGTTCCATGAGGGCTTTCCTTGCGAGAGCTAAGCGAGTCTCCGTAGGTGCGCGTCATCGACTAGTGTGTCCAGGAGCCGTGATTACATTCAAATCGCCGAATGGCGGAAACACTTGGATTACGTTTACGAAGGAAGTCGGGTGGGACATTCCATGCGGCCTTACTTGATCTCGATTACCAAGAAATTTGCCCATATACGCTTGATTGACCCCACGGGGGTATTGAATGCAATGTTGACGGTCTCGTGATCTCGCTCGATCGCCAAGTCTATCGAGCTAGCGGTCGGCGGCGGGATGTACGGAATCGGGGCCGTGACGCCTGGGAGTAAGATCGAACTGGAGCATGTTGATGCTGAGGTGGTCATTTCCTATGTCGGAAGCTGACTCTGTCTTGCGGGGAAGACTTTCACAGATGTTTTCGGGGTGGCTTCCGGAAGCGTTCCCGAGGTTGATCTGACTTTGTCGTGTCAACCAGTTGCTTCCAATTGTCGGATAGCTGTCTGTACTGGATGTTGAGTTTGACAATTTCCATGGTATTGGAACCTTGGTCGTAGGTGACCTGATCGAAAGGAGTTCCGTCCTCAAAACTGAGCATGTGAATGCAGAGGTCTGCCCGCGGGTCTGCCGCGTCCTCGACTCCGGAGAGTCCTGATTCGTCGTCATCTGACGGTTCAATCCAAACATAGGGACGTATTGCGTCCGGTTGCGTTGCTGGAGCAGCTAGGAAAACATCGTGCTCTTCGTTGGAGAAGAGGGGTACAGTGGTTTGTTCCTCATGGAGGACGTCCCATACGACTTTCATGCATTCAAAATGAGAATGACGGTGCTTGTTGACCTTTATCACAAAGATCTCTTTGCCTGGCGGGGACAGAGAGTTGGTTTGGAGAATGCTGACGAATCTCCGATTGGAGACTGGGGGTTTATGTGCCCGCATCATGGCGATATTCAACGTTTCCTTCCAATCGCACTCCAAATGTTGGAAATGACGGTTGAACTTGATGTATCGGGCTGCCGAGTGCACTTTGCTCGAGTACGTGTACATAGTTAGCATATCCGGACTCTGAGGGATTCTGATGAGATTTGCCCCGATAGTCCCTTGGTTGATTCGAAGGAGGTAACCCCGGTGCCTGAGTGCGGACACGCTTGGCTACTGTCTCGGCTTCATTCCCTATGAGGAAACTATCCCCTCGGATGAGTGGAAGCTATAACTTTCATGTGGTGTAGCCAAGGGCGTCCCAAAAGAGCTGTGAACTCCGATGGAATGTCCATCACGTGGAACTTTGCTGGCACCATTTGGGTTTCAAACCAGAGTTCCAGAGTCACCGTCCCCAGGATGGGACGAGACGAGCTGTCATAGGCCTTGATAGTCCGAGCTGACGGAATCAGATGGCTTTCATTGATACGGAGGGCTCGCATCATGCTGAGAGGGAGAACATTAACGGCTGACCCGTTATCTACCAATACTCTGGGAGTGATATGGTGTTGAGTTTGAGAGTGATGTACAGAGCTTCGTTGTGCCCCGAGGCATCTCTCGGTAGGTCTTCGTCACAGAACGTGATCATACTGCCATATAGACGGGAGTCGTAGATCTCGTCTCTATCCGTAGAAGGAGAGTCATCCAGCCATCCGTTTCCTGTCTTCCTCTTGCGAGGTAAAGCCTTTGCTGGAACCTCGGGAGTGTGTTGAGGCTGGTTGTGGCGGTTGCCGCCCTTGGTTAGCACGTTGATCGAGTGCGAGTGCCAAGCTGA
The DNA here is from genome assembly GCA_022495995.1 of Adenophora triphylla var. japonica. Taxonomy (NCBI): domain Eukaryota; kingdom Viridiplantae; phylum Streptophyta; class Magnoliopsida; order Asterales; family Campanulaceae; genus Adenophora; species Adenophora triphylla. The sequence continues at coordinate 244,329 of JAFEMH010003715.1, forward strand.
CTTTGATCTTCCTTTACCGGTCCGAGCTCGGAAGCTGGACAAATTGAATCTTGGCTGATCCCGCGGGGAGTTAGGCTTCGGCGCGATAAGATTACCAAGATCTGAGGTATTAGGTGTCCCAGGGTCTGAATTCTGGTTTCGGCGGGACTTTTCGGCTTTCCCACCTGTTTGCTCTAAGCGGCATGGCACGGAGGCAAGGTGGGTGGTGGAGTGCAATACGTAGTAGTCGAACCTCCCGGAAGGTTCTCAAGTGTACCTACCTTTGGTATCCCAGCTTCGTATCTTTCTCTCGATTCTTTGTTGAGAGGATTTCTTCTTTTGTTTTCTCGGAGGATTGCTCGGACGGTTTCTCGGGACTCGTACTCCCGGGCGGGCGGAGCGATCACAAACATCGTAGGCGATGTGGACATTAGAGGAGGATCCAGCTGAAAAGGCGGAGGAAACTGGTTCTGTGGCACTCTTCTTGGGCACCCACTCAATGGAATTCACGCTGTTATTGTTCGGGAAAGGATTCCCGACTGTATTGGGCCCACGGGGGCACTCCAACTTGCCTTCTTCTATCAAGTTCTGGATTTCGTATCGTAACCCCAAACAGTTGTCAGTGGTATGGCCGTGATGCGATGGAAGGCGCAGTATTTGCTCTTGTCCGCATTGGCTACGGGATTCTTGGGTTTGTAATTGGCAACGGGTTTAAGGAGACCCTCCTTGATTAACCCTTCCAGCATCTTGCTCAGTGGCATGTCCAACTTGTCGAAGTGTACGGCAGGCTTTCATACGAGGTAAATTGTTGCTTTGTGGGGCCCATTTTTTACGGTACATTGTTGTCCACTGATGGGCAAGTTGTGACGGGGCGTATCTCTTCCCTTTGCCGGGGGCCGGTGCGGGATTAGATGCAGCTGCTTTGGCCTGGTATTTGTATGGTGTGCGGTAGCCAACTTTTCCTTGAGATCCTTCTCGAAGCGTGAGCCGGCATTGACCATGGCCCGGAGATGCAGGAAGAAATTGTGGCCCGATGAGAGTTCGATGGACGGTCTTAAGCGGGACTTGAAGATCGCATCTGTTCGTCTTTGGAGAGTGGCTCCATGATCTCGGAGAGTTTCAGCTCCACCTCTTGTAGAATTCCCCAACACTTTCATCCGCTTTCTGCTCGGTGGTGATTAAGTCCTCACGACTTGTTTCCGCTCTAAGTTGGATCTGTTACCGTTCCAGGAAGATGTTACTAATCTGTTCCCGAGGTGTGGCGATCCGCGAGCTTGACCCTCGAAACCATGCGTGCTTGAACTTTTGAGCGTATCTTTGGAAGTGGTCGGCCATTTCTTTGGAGGAGTTGCTCCTTTTGCTCTCATGTGGAGAACGTAGGTATCGACGTGCGTTTGAGGACATTCGGTTCCGTCGAATCGGTCCATCTCAGGCATTCGAACTTGGCGGGGAGAGGCGTGACCATTCCCGGATACGTGGATTTGGCGTTTCTGCTTTGAGGCTGCTCATGGTGGCTTTCGGAGTCTTTCATGCTGCTCGACCATCCGAGGCTAAGGTTGGGTCCGGTGGTGGGACTGTGAGGCTCGGCGCGGGTGCTACCACGTGAGCGGTAGTGATTGGAGGTGGAAGGCTTGATATATGTGGATATATGAGGAGCCTTTTAAGATTTGTATCGGGGTTTGTCCCCGTGTTTGGGATTCGTGTATAGGCAGGGACGAACCGGGAGGGTATTGAGGATATTGGCATCCTGAGATGGTCAGCGGTGCTTGCTGGTGATATTGAGTGATAGGAGTAGCACTGGGCTGGCCAAAAATGACGGGGTTGCCACTGAGAGGTGGCAACGCATGGAGGCTTCCAGGTCATTATTTCCTTGGTTGGAAGGCATCCGTAAGTTGGCGGGGGAGGAACCTGGTTGAAGGTTTGGTGAGCTGGTTTCGGGGAATCGTCATCCTCGACCGGGGCAAAAGTGCCGTCGGCGGGGATAGCTGCTATACCACGCTCATTCGGAAGGCTGTACCACGAAATTCTGGCGATCTTCTTTACGCCTCTTGTGAACCTCGCGGCCCGGATGGCTTCTTCCAAAGTCATATACATTACCGGTGGCGGGGGTCCTTCCCCGTCACGATTTCTCGGTGAGCTAGACATGTCGGAAATTGGCCGAAGGAGGCGAGGGAACCGAAGAAGCGTCGACGCTGCCGTAACGGTGATCTGGCAAGGCGCTGACCGGAAATCTGAACCACTTTCTGCTCATTGCGGGGAGCGAAAGGAAGGGTTTAGGCTTCGGAAAAGGGGATTTGGCTCAAGGTTTTCGGGCTTGTGCAATGTGCGATTACCGATTAATGTTTACTTAAAGCGCGTTTTCTCCAGGAGTCCTAATCGGTTGGAAAAGAGCGGGTCTTCTTTTTCGCAACTAATCCTAGAGCTCTAATCGGTGGATCTCGTCACTACGCTTATAAGCCCCTCGTTTCCATTGTAGATCATCTTTCTCGGGACGGACTATCTAGAGCGAGGTCGATAAGGCAAGCGAGTTCCACAAAACAAAGGAAAAAAGTGAACTTAAGGCTAGGCTGATCACGCAAACTTTCAACGTGTGTGACGTACGGGCCACGGTAGAAGTCAACGTCCTTAAGTTAAAGCGGTGATCGTGCCAAAATTTGGGCATGACCTCTCTGACTCGCTTGTGCGAAGACCTTAGCTTTTAGCGTTGGCCAAGTTGTGGGTGGCACGATACATACGGCGAGGTTTGGTGACACGGCGTCACATTGAACCTTCGGGTATATTTTTCGGCGAGCTCCGCGTCAAAGTCAGTGAAAAGCTCAAGACTTCGGGTCGGGAACGACCTTTGGTCTCCAACTCTCGAGCTTGACTCGGGGCGGGGCCCGGCGTGAAAACATACGCTAGGCTTTATGACACGAGCTAAGCCAAAAACCAAGGGGTCTTGGACAAAGTGTGACACAAAGAGTGCATGGCTTACACGGGCTAGGATGGGATGTTTGGGACGACCCCGTGCGCCCCGAAAGGTGTACGCGAGACCAATCGGAGTGCAAGCTGATAAGGCCATCCCGGGTTAGGGGTTGTAGTGTGCGGTGTCCGCAGGCGGCAAGTGCACGTGAAGTGCGGTTGTTCAGAGGCGACAAGCGATGCGAAATCTGTAGTTAATGCGGTCACTAAAGATTCTTTTTGAGAAGGTAAAACAGAGATTTTTTTTTCAGAATGTGTCTTAAAGAATTTATGATGCACTTGGTTCAAAAAGACTGACATGAAAAATCAAACATGACATGGGGATAGCTTACAAACATGGTAAGATTTTGAAAAGTTGACAATGTAATGCCTTTGAAAACAAAAACCGTTCAGAGGTTTAAAGGAACTCACACACGAAAAGCGAGGAAGGGTCTAAACGAAAGTTTGACCCACGGAAGGCTTTTTAGAAAACAACGGTAGTTTTTTGAAAAAAGTATCCTTGTCCCCGACGGAGTCGCCAAGCTGAAATTACCGGGATTCGCGAGGCGCAAAGCGCGGTTGTCTTTGCGGGGGGTTGGTGTACTGAGACCTCGCTTCATGGGAAGGGAAAAAAATGAAGGAGTCCTGCCGCGCGGTTTTTTTGTATTTTGAGCCCCGAAACGTTGAGAAACGGCTATTGCCCAAAAAATGGTGTCGTTTTTATTGGTAGCAAAAACTTAGGAAAAGGCTTTGAAAATGGGGATCATTTTTATTGGCAGCAAAAACTTGAGTAAAAAGCTTTTAGTACCAGAAGATTGTTGTTAGGTTCGGAGGTCACGTTACGTTTCGGGTCAGAGTATTACGAGATCGCACCGAGGAAACGCCTGCATGACGAGTCTTTCTACCTTTCTCGAAATCGTGTGTGTGTGTGTGTGTCTTTTTGAAATGGGGCTTGAATGACAAGCTTAATCTTAGTTTGAATGTCAAACGTTGATTAGAGTGACTTTGTTTGAAAAGACGAGCGTTTGAATGACAAACGTCGGTTCCCGAGTTTGAAATGAGCGTTTGCGTGGCAACGTCGATTTTGAGTTTGAAATGAGCGTTTTCATGGCGTGGCAAGCGTGAATGAGCGATTTTGAAGCGGCATCGATTAAGTGAAAGTGAGCGTTTGCGTGGCGTCGATTTTGAGTTTGAAAAGGAGTTCGAAGGTCGAACTTCCGAAGTTTTTATGAACTACGGGCGTCCATTGTTAACGATTTTTACGGGAAAAATACGTATTAAATGATTTTAAGATGTCAAATGGCGGCTTTTAGTTTGAAGATGAGCGTTTGGAGGCCAAACGTCATGTCGTTTAGCATTTTGAAAGAGAGTTCGACGGACGAACTCCAGAGTTTCAGGCTGAAGCCGGGCATTACATTGTTAACGATTTTTACGGGAAAAATGCGTATTAGAATGATATGCGATCAACGAAGTCGGGTTGCGACTTCGGACTTTGAAAAGTAAATGCTATCCACGATCCAAACGGGTCGGACTTGTAAGAATGTGATGTTTAAAGTGCGGTGTCAACGGAATCAAACGATCGGAATCGTAAATGACAGATCAACGAGCTGACGGCTTCCGGATTTGTAAATGACGATCAACGAGGCCGAAACGGCTTCGGATTTGTAAATAACAGAGATATTAAATGGCGATCAGCGGATCGATCGATCCAAATTGGTAAAAATTGACAATAAAAGTAAACAGGAGACGGGGTCGAAACGCCGTTTTAACCGTGATTACTTCTCTTACGGAAAGAGAAGAGGATCGAGGGACTTAAACGTGTCGGACCCCGTTAGACGGAGCGTCTACATTTCGATAACGATGTTTGAAAGCGGTTGTAGCGGCTGGCGCATGTAAACCGAGGCCCGGAAGCAGAAGAATTTTAGAGAGAGATTATACCTATGGCTAGGGTCGACTTCCTTTGGCTCGGGAGATGTGTACGGGACACGGAAAGTGATTCGAAAGGTTGTTTCGAAGTAGTAAGGTGCGTATTTGATCGAAATACGAAGGTTTTTCCACGCTTGAATCGAGACGAAACGGAAGCTCGGAAGGGAGTGGAAACCGGTTTGGGCCGAAGGATGAGTGGTGATTTTTTGGGGGTAGAAATCCTCTTCGTAATGAAGCTTTGAGCAGCCATTTCTATTTATAGGTGAAAAATGCAGTCAAGAGTCCGGACGGACTTTGCCTAAATCCAGGGGGATTTTGTGGTATTTTGAGAATTTGAAGGACTTGCTTTGGCAATTTACAGAAAAATACTTGTGCACAGGAGTCCCGGCCAGGACTTGGGCTTTGCAAATCAGGGGTATTTTGGTCTTTTGGCCTTGATTTGTGATTGAAGAGTGACTAAAAGAAATTAGCAATGGTAGCCACGTGCTCTCTGAGTCACCTGACCTTATGGGAGTTCGTTCCCTGGTCCCGGTTTTGTCCGTTTTTAAAATAACAGTCAGGAAAAGTACCCGAAATGCCCCCGGAAAGTGCCGAAAAGTGTCACGTTTTCAGGGAAAGCCATCACTTGCACATGAGATGACACGTGTTAAGTACGGATTCGACGTCGGGATGCGCGATGAGCAGTCCCGGGGCGTCTCGTTGGCACGGCAACGGGGAGTTTAACGAGTTCGGTGCTTTGGAAGCGGAGCGGCTAACGGATTTCGGTTAACCTTCCTGCACGGATTTGGACGATCCGGATTTGGAGTACTTGCAGCTGAGACACACTTTTGAAAACCTGTTTTTCAAAACTAAGAGGGTCATGCTTTCGTTCACTTAGACATCCAATGTATTCATCTTATGTGCATCCTTGATGATCTTGTGCGGTACATGCATTTTTATGAGATTTTACAACTTGTGTGCCTTTTGTTTGCTTCTTGTGGCTATGTTGTTATGCTTTGTTGTGTTGCTTTGTTCCTTGCCAAGGAGAGGCAGGGGCTGATTTCAGTTTTGCAGGGATTCTGGTTCAGTGACTGTCCTGGTCGTGCGACAGCTTAGTTCTTTGCTGTCCTGTGTCACGCGACAGGAATGGTCACTGATCATGTCTCAGTAGCTGGTTTGAGGGCAGTCCCTTGAATCAAGA